>CM040238.1:50229225-50533380 GCA_022545495.1 Chrysanthemum lavandulifolium | reverse complement strand
GAAGATGTGAAGACTCATTTTGACAGATCGATCCGTGCCGATTCGAGATATTGGCGGAGATATTAGTTCGAGATATGATGATGGTTTGTTGGTTGCACGAGACACAGCCATCGATGTGTCTACAGGCACAGATCACTCATGTGCGGCTCATGCATATTAGCCATCAACATAATTTGCATTAGCACAAGTCCTCCATATCATCATCAGATGCATACGCCATAAAGCTCGTCTTTGTCGTAAAGAGATCCACCGCTTCATCCTTAAGAGCCGAAGTAAGGCCTCTTTGAAATAAGCAGCCCCTAGTCCTTGGCTTTGGGCATGCATTAGCCAGTGTCCCTTTTCATTGCGATTGTAGCATCTAAGACCATTTAACCGATTCGAGCATTTCCCATTCATTTGAGCTCTTGTTGTTGTTCCTTCCCACACGACATTAACCCCGACCACCGCTCATCGGACGACCATAATCACGATTCGAACTAACACGTCCATTGTTCTACAGCTTGAGTCAGTGTGTTAGATGAGGAACGAATACGATTGTTGGATTTGTTGGTGCCAACGCCAAAAGTATTAAATCATCACAAATCCTTGTTGCAATAACTTGAATGGATCGATTTCCTCGAGTAGCTTCAACGACATATGCTTGAGCATTGTTCTTGTATGGGACCAATTGATTTTGTTGAGGTTGAGGTTGTTCTTTGTGAAGGTGTGTTGGAAGGCAGTGGTTGAGTTCTTTGGTTGAGAGGATAATTACATTGAGCATACAAGGCAAGTTGTTGATTGTCCAGGTTGTATTGTTTAGCAATTTGAGCACGAGAGTCCTTTCCCGATCAACTTCCTTTTCATGAGGCTTCAAGTAATCGTACAACAATCCATAAGTAGAATGATGCATGTTCTTCGCAGCGGAGAAAAATGACATACTTCTCCCATTCGGGACCAAGACTACTCGGGAACTTAGTATTCCGCGCAATTCTTGCATGATGATGTTGTGTTTATCCAAATCATTGATGATATCGAAAATCCGATGATGATAGATTCTAGTGTCTCTCGGGTTCAATCATGAAGTGTTCATAAGCCAAGTAAATTTTGGATTCCAAATCCTCGATTGAGTCTGAGATCCTTCCATGAAGAGCGAATATGATCCCACATTTTTGTGCGATCTTTGAGCATCAACACTACCGAAGAATTGGGTTTGGTAATCCTAAAAGGATGTATTCCATTGCAAGTTCATCAACTTCATAGTGTAGAAGTTCGAGAGTTTAAATCTGCAATGATAGCAATGTTGGTTTTGTTCATCTCTTGGTGGAACAGCGAGTTGGATCTCAAGCATGCGGTGACGGTGAGCATCTCAAATGGACCTTCCAAGATAACCTTCTTTAAGAACTTTCCATGTGGCTTCTTGGATCACGTAACCTAAAGAACCTAATCACCCATTGATCGTAGTTTCACAGAGTGAGCATTGGAGGTCTATCGAGTGATCCACTTCATGAATTGATTGTTGGGCTTAAAGCTACACATCATCTTAGCAAACCAAGTGGGTTCCTTCATAGTGGTCCGTGATGGATGTTGATTGAAATCGGTTGTGTAGGGTTGAACTTGAATGCTTGGTTGTGGTTGAACCATTTGTGGTTGTGGAATTGCACCAAGTTGTGGAGTATGTTGTCGATTAAATTGTTGTTGATAAATGGCATTTGTTGATTCCATTGTTGATGTTGTGGAGTTAATTGTTGTTGTTGTTGATGATTATAAGTGTGAGGGAAATAGTTAGAATATAATTGGTTGAGACATGATTATAAACTTGTTAGTAAGAATGGATCTTTGTAGTCGAATGAACCTTTGTTGATGAAGTATCCTTAGGCGTGAGAAATAGAGAAGAACCAAGTAGCACTTATGCGTAAAAACACCAAAAGTTACGGCGTAACAAGAATAGTTCTGGCGTGGGATTTAGCTTCTGGCGTGGCGAGGAAAAGACTAAAGTTACGCGTAAGCGATGAGTTAGGCGTAGAAAGTTAAGCGTGGGATTACCTTGTCGTGGGACTAAGTCTCACGCGTAAGATGAATCTTAAGCGTGAGATTTTCTGGCGTAAGCTTTATGTAAGCGTAAGATTGGGTTTTATCCCAAGTGATCTTTACACTTCACGGTGCAAAGATATCCAAAGTCGACGATATTTCAGACTTATCCAAGTAAGAAAACACGGAATAAACGGAAAATTGAAGATCGAACCAAGGATAAAGTTATGCGTGAGAATTAGGGTTTTGAAGCGTAGTTCTACTCGTAACTTTGATTCTATCAAATGTGTTTCTAAACGGTTTTGTGTGTTGAAATAGCTTCAATAACACCAAAATAACACAAAAGTGTGAAATTTGATGATCCAAAGCACTTAAAGCGGTTCTGCGTAGGATAACACTTGCGTACAAAACAAGCTTAAAAACAAGGAAAAACACGTAAAGTTCCAAACTTTTTGCCAAAACCAATAGTTTAACACCTAATAACGTTGAAAGTCAATAAAGATCTATTCTCCACATATGAATCCTTCAATGGAGGTAACGTGGTGTTTGGGAATAGCAAAGTAAAATCATCGGTAAAGTGCGATTTCTAACAAATCTCAACCATTAACGATGTGTCACGTAGAAAACCTAAACTTTAACCTTTAAGTATAGGACAAATATGCGATAAAAGAGCAATGTGCTTTTCTAAACCGGTAGTAAGATATTAAAATGGCATAACCATAGGAAGAGGAATTAGGAAACATGGGTCTATGTCATTAAAATTGGTAATGAACCTAAAAGGCAAACTTTGTCTTACCTCTATGGATGATACTTGAACATATGGCATCGAAGATTGGGTGCATGCCAATATCACGACTTCTTCAATCGCTATCATCCAAAGATCTAGTAAGAGATCTACCTAAGTTAAAATATGAACATCACTTTTGTGATGCTTGTAATGTAGGAAAACAAGTCCATTCTAGTCACAAAGCTAAAAACATGGTGTCAACAACTAAGTGTCTAGAATTACTACACATGGATTTATTTGGTCCATCCGCTATCCAAAGTTATTGAGGCAACTACTACACTTTGGTCATAGTGGATGATTATTCTAGGTACACATGGACTAAATTTTTAAAAGAAAAAACTGAAACTTTTAATTACTTTGAAATATTAAGTAAGAAAATCCAAAGACAACTAGGAAGTCCTATAGTATCCATTAGAACGGATCATGGTAGGGAATTCGATAATGAAGTGCAATTTGGAGTCTTTTGTGATGCTAATGCTATTACTCACAACTTCTCGGCTCCTCGCACTCCACAATCGAATGGGGTAGTTGAAAGAAAGAATAGAACCCTACAAGAAATGAGTCGCACCATGCTTAATGAGCAATCCATATCTCAAAAGTTTTGGTGCAATGCCGTTGATACTTCAACGTACATACTCAATCGAGTCTTAATTAGACCATTCTTAGGTAAAACTCCATATGAGTCACTTAGAGGCAAAAATCCTACATTAAATCACTTTAGAGTCTTTGGTAGCAAATGTTTTCTTCTTAACACTAAAGATCACCTAACAAAATTTGATCCTAAATCAACCGAAGGTATCTTTTTGGGTTACTCTCCTAATAGCAAAGCTTACGTCATACTAAACAAAGAAACAATGAAAGTAGAAGAGTCATTAAATGCAAAATTTGATGAAAGTCCACCCAAACCTTCTCCACCTCTTGTCGATGACGAGATTGTTGAAAGTGATGCTATAGTAATCAAGAAAAAGGTAAATGAAGGAGAAGAAGAACCGTTAAATAACGAACTCATAATATTAAGGAGTCTAAAGATCACCCCGTAGATAAGGTCATAGGAAAGTTAAACGAAAGAACCTTAAGGTCTCAAGTACAAAACCAAAGTTGCTTATTTTGTTTTGTTTCAACCATAGAACCTAAGAATACACAAGAAGCCATAAAAGATGAAAGTTGGGTAATGGCAATCCAAGAAGAGTTAAATCAATTTGTTTCTAATGATTTTTGGACACTTGTCCCTCCACCTAGTAATCAAACCATAATAGGAACCAAATGGGTTTATAAAAACAAATTAGATCACGAATGGAGTAGTGTCTAGGAACAAGCTAGACTCGTTGCTCAAGGTATAACCAACAAGAAGGAATAGACTTTGATGAGACCTATGCTCCATTGGCTAGATTAGAGTCTATAAGAATACTTCTTGCTTATGCTTGTGCTAATGATCTAAAGCTTTATCAAATGGATGTCAAAAGTGCTTTTCTAAATGGTTTTATTAATGAAGAAGTATATATAGGCTCACCTCAAGCTTCATCGATTTTGAAAACCAAAACATGTGTATAAATTAAAGAAAGCCCCTACGGTCTTAAACAAGCTCAAGCTTGGTATGATAGACTCAAGTCATTTTAATTAAACACAACTACACCATGGGGTTAGTTGACAACACACTTTTACTAAGAAAAGAGAGTCATATAATCATAGTTCAAATATATGTAGATGATATTATATTCGGATCCACTTGTCAAGACATGTGTGATGATTTCTCTAAAATCATGCATGCCGAGTTCGAGATGAGTATGATGGGAGAACTTAGTTTCTTTCTTGGTTTACAAATCAAACAAGTGGAAGATGGTATCTTCTTTAATCAATCTAAATACATAAAAGAGATGTTAAAGAAATTGGTTTAGAAGAGTCGAAACCAATTAGGACACATTGTCATCGACACCAAACTTACAAAAGATGAAGACGGCGAATCCGTTGATAATACAAAATATCGTGGCATGATTGGTGTCTTCTCTACCTCACGGCAAGTAGGCGGATATAATGTTTAGTGTTTGTCTATGTGCTAGGTTTCAAGAAGACCTAAAACATCACACCTAGAGCGTAAAAGGATATTTAGATACATTAAGGTGCAACACAATTAGGATTATGGTATCCTAAAGGCACGGGAGTAGAAACAATTGTATATCTGATTCGACCATGTAGGTGATTATGTTGATAGAAAAAGTACAAGTGGAGTATGTACTTTCATGGGATGTTGTTTAACATCTTGGTTTTCTAGAAACAAAGCGGCACTAGCAATATCAACAACCGAAGCGAATACGTCTCCGTAAGGCAAAGCATGCCAACAAGCACTATGGATGAAACAAGCGTTAGTTGACTCGACATTCATCTAGCGACATAGCCATTCTATGTGACAACAAAGGTGCCATCGATTTAAGCAAGAATCGGTATTGCATTCTCGCACAAGCATATAGAGATTCGTCATCACTTCTTAAGAGATAACGTTCAAAGAACATCTCTATTGAGAAGGTGGCGTCAGAAGACAATATAGTAGGCGTCTTCACCAAACCGTTGAAGCGGGAACAATTCAACCTACTTCGTCTTGGTCTTGGTCTCATGGAACAAAGCCGTAATTTACTTTTGACTCACAAGGTATGTAAACACTAGCCTTCTTCTTTACGAGTCTAGGATCTACATTTACCATGACTCACAAACAATACGGGATTTTCAAAACCCAAGATAAGCTTTTCACTTATAGTTTTCTTATTTTCTTTCAAAATAAGTATAAGTTACAAACACATAATCACATACACATCCTCCTTTCAAAAGGATTAAACGTTTGTATTTCACAACATAGAAATCTCTTTTCAAAATATTTTAAAAAATGATACCTCTTCCCGTATCAATTTCATAGAAGCAATTTCTCACGTCTAGGACAAATCACTTTTTCATTATTAATACAACGTAAAAACCCGCTTTCATTGCATCTCATGTCTTTTGAATGCTAAAGGGGACACATAACTTATGTGTGTTTTCGGGTACATTCATTTAAGCCACAATGAATTAGGAGCAATGATAACACTAAATTACGTACTCAAGTACTAAATATGTGTTTTCGGGTTATCTCACATAATAGGATGCTTTTCCACTTCTAGTTTATTTTTCCTTTTCTTCTTAGGAGTCGAGATAACCATGACTCCAAATAGTTTGCATATAGGCACACTAGGCAAAAATGTTTCCAAAGGAAAATTTTGTCTTTGCACGGATCACTGAACCTCGGATCCCGGCTTTCTTTGACGGATCCCTCAAGGGAAGGATGTGGGATCCGTGAGGCGAAGCTTGATGACCTTCTATTTTCTCAATTTTTTGGAGTATGGGATTTAATGCTTGTTTTCTCATGATCACATAGCTTAAATTCATATCTAATCATTAGATTTTAATCCATATTTTGGATCAAGCATTCATTGCAATGCAACATTTTTTTCTATAAGAAGGATTACGATAAGGTTTTAAAGGTACCTTTTAAGGGGTCATTTAAGCCCTTATTCGATCACTGTATCCGTTATTGCTTAATATCGTTCCTTTTCACTTTTAGGTCTCTTGAAGGCAAAATCTTTGGAATGATGCTTATTTGAATGAAATGCGCGAATATATGAAGAAAATGGCCAAAGTCGAATCGAGACACTGTTCTTTGAAACATAAGCGACGGCGTCACTGCATCATCTATGACGCCGTCGGGAAGGAAGCCTATGACGGGTCGAAGCGAAATTACATGTTTTCAAGGGGCGGCGTCGAGTTCTAAAGGAGGCCGTCGTTACTCGGGACGGCTAGATGCGACCAAGAGGCGTCGGAGAAGCGAGGACGACGTCACGATCATAAGGTGACGCGTCGAGAAGGTTTACGTAGCCAAGGCGAAACCTAATGATGGCGACACGGCGTCACGAAACATAAGGTGGCAGTGCCGCGATGTAATCTTATATATAGAATCCGAATTTTTCGGTTTTGTGTGTAGTCTTTTGGGTAAAACCTAAAACCCAGACAAGCTTTCTTGTCACGATATTTTAGGGTTCTAAACCCTATTATACATCAAGATAAGTATTTACTTCATTAATTTAATTATGTCTTTGATTATTTGTGTATGCTTGCATGTTCTCCATGTCCGGCTAATTTATTTGTGTGTTTGTTTTAGGAATATGAAACTTAATTATTGAATATTGATTGGTTGATACTTATCTTAGTTGACTAATGATCTAGAGTCGCTAGATTATTCGTTGTGTATAATGCTTGACATTTCTTTGTGAACTTTAGAATATAATTATCTAGGTAATTGTAGGATAAAGTATTCAAGGACAACAAGTAGAGTAGGCGTCTATAAATCACTAGAGGATTTGTAAACAAGACCACTTTGGTAATTTCAAAGAGTAGGGAAATAAACGCATACATAGCCTTAGAATCACACGCAACCAGGAATAAGGGCGTGACAAATCAACCATCAATAGGAGATAATTAAGGAGTAGTAAAACCTAAGTAAACACATCTTTAACTATCATACAGTACACATCAATTAGACATAGACTATCACAACCTTAGCTTAGATAATTAGATAATAGTAGAGTAATCGGTAGCAATACCACCCCCAGAATCCAATACCCGAGATTCGTACCTTTTCATTTCTAAAAACATAAAAGATAAAAATAATCTTCTCAACCTCAACCTTAGCGTAGTAACTTCTCACTAGCATTCTATTCCCAGAGGCGATATCAATACCGGTGGCACCACAATTACTACACTACAACGATTAGGTTCCTTGCCTGGGTGTTATAAAACTTGCTCGAAGAAAGGAAGTTTCCTTGACCCGACGACGCGTGTGGCGTTATCAAGTTTTGGCGCATTCTTGGGAATAGAATAGCTAGTTAGTAGTCCACCGTTTAGGTTCTTTGCTGATTCCTATCAAGTAAACTTTTTCCATTTTAGCTTTCTCTTAGTCTATCCCCTTCTTCGTGACCTTTGTTCGTAACCCCATCACTTTTCATCATGGAAGGTGGTAACCAACTATGTCGCTCAAAACCCAACCCGATAACCAACACCAACGTCGAAGCCGCCTATGTGGTAGAAACACCGACCTGGATTTGCAAAAACATTCGATAGTACAATCGGAGAAGTTGAGAAAGTAGTCGGTATTGCTATAGTTGGCTCTATGATTAGCGATAATTGGACAATGGCATAACCAACAACAAAGTGGACGAGGAAAATAGTGCGTACTTCAATTTTACCCACAAGGAAGAGGTTGCGTACCATCAATACATAATCAATAATCACGATCACTATCATTAGGATATGCCCTAAGATTAGGAGAAATCCGGAACCTAAAAATTCCTTGTATGATCGGATATAGGAGTATCGACCACGCTTACATAGATACGGAATCTCCCATCAATATAATGTCATCTAACTTGTACAATGACATTATGAATGAGCGACTCAATATTAGGAGAGACCACAAATATCAGGAGGAATTTGCAACTTTGTGGGAAGAGTCAAAGATGTGCATGTCTTTATAGGAAATTTCACCTACCTTGTTGATTTTATGATCCTAGAAGATGTAGGATCGTCATTGACTATAGCTATCCCAAGTAGTGCTAGGGAAACCATTTGTTGAAACATCTAGGATGGGCCATAACAAGCATGATGGAACAGATTAGGTTTAAGGAGAGAGATGAGATTACCTATAGGATGCCTTGGAAAACAATGAGTATGGCCACTTGTCCATTTATGATCGAGACAACATCAAGCTTTTGAGGACAAAAGCAAGGAAGATGTTGAAAGGGTTATAAATTCATGTGGAAAGAAGGAGGCATTATTATAAGGATTGCTTGACCACAGGGCCTAGGTATAGAGTCGATGAAAATTTTGTCAACATGATAGAATTCTCATTGAGAATGCAAAGCACGAGGCAAGCGTGGGAGTAGGACTACGAGTCTAGCTACAAGACTCTTAAATAAAGAAAAGCGCTTAGTGGGAGGCAACCCATGCTTAATTGTTTGCTTGTTAGTGTCATATATCTTTTATTAATTGTTTGTCCTCGTGTTTAAATTTGTAAAATGCTTTATTTTGTTTTTAACCTCGTCTTAAATACATATAAAGGTATTTTACATAAAGGATAAGTGTAGGGAGGATTACACATTTTCATAAACGTGAACATGAGAATAACAATTAATTAAAAGATATATATGTTTGTTTGTTCGAGTCAAATGCTTGTATCGAGTCATAATGGATGTTTTTGAGAAGTTTTCCAGTTATAAAGATGTAAATTTTCCGAATTTTTTCGAAAATCGCACCCGTTTTGTCGAGATAACCGACGTCGAGATTACGACGGCGTCGAGAAGGAATAAAAACTTGACTTACTTTTCTCGTTTTGAGCTCTTGTAAAATTTTGGAATTTTCGGATCTTAACTTTCAAAACAAATTCGTAAACATCCATTCCACAAGCATTATATCCTAGTTTAAATTGGTCTTATGTATATTATTACATACGATTTTACTTGAGGTTTCGTTTGTTTTCTTCTAGTGTGCGGGTTTAGTTTGTCAAGAAGAAGTTACACAAGTTAAGAAGGAGCCTTTCAGCAAAAAACTCTTCTTGGAAAAGATTTAACCACCACTTTTACGGATCTCCGAGCTAATCGGGGGTATTAGTTTCTTTCGTTTTTAATTACCTTATTATCATAACTTTGATACTTTCGGGGAACATTGGGACAATGTTCGGTTTAAGTGTAGGAGGAAAATAAGCGGAACTTTGAAACTATGCTTATCCTTGATTTTTGCTTTGTCCAGTGTATTGTGTAATAAACCATGAGAAAATGTAGGTTAGGGTAATTTTAGCCAAATTTAAAATTTTTTCATGGCGTATAAGAGTGGGCCATTAGTCTTAACAAAAGCGTCTCATGGATAGGAAGTTGCATGACTAGCACAAACCACTTACCACTAAATTCCACCCAAAATGTGAGGATCGCCTCTTAGATTAGTAGGAATTAAAGCATTCATCTTTAATGCTTAGAGTGTGAACCGGTAGTATATTAGATTCTAGAACTTGTTTTGTGATGCATTCAAGATCGCTAGTGAGACTACACTTGTGTAGTTAGGAATAACTAAATGATAAGAGGCATTAGGATAAACCCTTGTTTGATACGTAATGTAATATAATTCCCCACGCCCCGCTCTTCCATATCGGTTGAGTAATTCCCCGTGTTTACACACCCCAAATATACACAATGCGTTGTACTCATCTTTAGTCACCCAAAACGATATCGGTTGCTTGCCTAGTTAATCCCCTCGTTAAAGAGCCTATCCTTAATGCGGTTCTCGTGATGTTTCGGTATAAATCCTATCATTTTTGTACCGGAATATCAATGAAGAGCATTATTTACTTTAAATTATGTTTGTTTATTTTCCCTAGAAATATACACCCGTATATCGACTATCCACACTAAATAGCCTACCTTTATTGCACTTTAAAGACCTCAGTCTTTCCTAGGTTACGCTGCAATTTATGTTATCACCCAAAACCCTTAGTTCAATTATCGGTTGCTTGCATGAGTTGCTAAGTCGAGTCAACTCCAAATGAGTTTGCATATAGGCACACATAGGCAAAAATGTTTTCAAAGACGTTAAACTCAAATTCCTTTGTTTGCATAATAATGTTACTACATCACGGATCAGTGTAGAGTCGGACATTTCCACGGATCCCCAGCCTAACGTTACAACCCTTTAAAGACCTCTTTGATATCCTTGGGCCCAGATTCCTCAAGGGAAGGATCTTATATGTGTTGTGGACCATGGGATCCGTGAGGACAAGCAAAAGCTTGATGAACTTCTATCATACTTTTCTCATCGTTCCTTTTTTTTGGAAGGTATGATGGATTTAATGCTTGTTTTCTCATGATCACATGGCTTAAATTCATATCGGACAGCCTAATCATTAGAATTTTAATCCATATTCGCGGATGTAATCTTATATATAGAAATTTTTCGGTTTTGTGTGTAGTCATTCATTGCAATGCAACAGTATTTTTCTATTATGTCTTTGATTAAGGATTCCCAACATTGTTTGCTACTCATATATGCGTGAACATTTTAGGTTGGTAGAATGTTTCATGTTATTTTGCAATTTTGGATCCACCGGTTCCAAAACCATATCTATAGATATTAAATCCTTTGAACTATACAATCGACATTGTGGTTCGCCTAGTTATAAAACTTGCTCGAAGAAAGGAAAAGTACCCTATTTTTCATTTTAGGTTGGTTGCTATTTTAGGATCTTAAAGTTTTAGTATCGGTGCCAAATTTAAGCCATGTGAAAAAGTTATACTTAGTTATGTTTGGTAGTTTTAGGCATGTTGAGTTTACGGGTTCTATAATTCACGCATTGCATGCATTTAAAAATGTGCATCCAAGTCGCCACCAGAAAGAAAAGAAGCTACAATCGAGAAAGGTATAAGCTTCTTGGAAAATAAATAGAAAGATAATGGATCGTGGTATGGTTGGGTGTGTGTTTCCTATATAATATATTTTATATAAGTTATTAGTTATATACACCAATATTCATGCTACAATTAACAGTTATGTGATATGCGGTTTTGATACTCTTTTAAAAGAGAATGAGTATAAAATAATATCAAACTTTAACGTTGAAAAAAATTGTTGATTCTATCAGATTAACAAAACATGAGTTTAAAATCCACTTCTATATAAAAAAATGTGCGTAATTGCTCTGAATTCATTTGCAATGACGATGGATTTAGAATTTATATCATTTAAAGACTTTTTGGATTTGAGGATTAATCAAAGTTATTCGTTTGTTAAGTCATTTTATCAATCCAACTATATGATGTCCAAACTATTAAAAACATTATATGCTAATATTGTTTTTTGTATTCTAATGCAGATATTATAGGTCGATCGATACAAAATAATGACATCACCGATTTGAACCCATATGTATATATTATTACTTTGACAGTAGTACAACAATTCCATGTATCAAGGATTATTATGGAATGACCTTGCCAAAAAACTTCATGAATATATCTAGGATTATGAATGCTCAAAAGAACCAACAATTGTTCTTATCATGATGGCAAGACCAAGTACATAGAATTGTAGGTTTTTTTATTTTGTTTTTTAATCTCTATAGTATTTGTTATATGAAAGTGTCCAATACACTAATAAGCTTAATCCTTTAGATTGCGACTATCTAAAATACATCACCTTTTATTTGACAACTCGCGTTTTTCCAGATATTCAATTTACCGAGGAATTATTCCAGTTTTTCCTTTACGATCTTTCTTGAGCTCGTTTGACGCGAAAACGAGAAGTTATCTCGTGAAACGTGAAATATTAGACACAACGCGTACTGGCAAATTGACGATTTGATTTATTTTTGATATTTTATACGAGAAATTAATCGTGTGAATACTTTTTTTGATTGGAAAAATTATACTGAACGCAATGGCGTAAGTTTCGGATTTTTATCAGACGTTTGCTAGTCCAAATGATTCCCAAATCGCTAAATGATAAAAGTTTGCAAAAACTTAAACAGTCCCTATGGTAATATTACGCCGCGTACCCCAAAGTTTGGACATTTGTATGAATGATCCTTGTATCTAGTATAAAAAGAAAATATGTGTTAGGGTTAGAGTTTGGAATAAAACTACTCCTCCCTCCTCCTGAACTTCCGGCAACTTCCACTCCGACACCGCCACCCTCCTCCACTGCCTCAGCCACCACTTGCTCCACCATGACACCACCTAACAGCCGCTATTGGTGACACAAGGGACCTCGTATATCAAGAAATTGGATCGGGTTTAGAAGACGGGTCACGTTTTCGTGGTTATGGTTGCGCCGTGTTAATCTTTGCATAATCTCGCCACTATCCTCTCATCTCTCTTTTCTATTCTCTTGAATTATTGGTATGCCGAATCTCAATCTAATCTTTTTTTAGTTTGTTTTGCTTAAAAATGAATATAAATGATTTTGCTACGTTTTCGTGGAATAAACGGTTTAATACAATTTTAAGTACCTGCTGAATCAGGTTGCGTGGTAAAGTAGGTATAAAAAAACATTTCGTTATTGTCTTCATGTGGTAAGTCAAGTTGTAAACACATTGTGGAATTAATAAGAGATTAAAAATGTGTTGGTTTGCTTCGTGTGATTAAACCGGTTGCCAACTGTATTCAGTAAGTTTCGTGTGGTATTAACCTTATAAAGGGTTCTTAATGGATTTTGTGGAGGTTAAAATGAATTAAAACATTTTTATGAAGTGAATCCGTGTGGTATTAATTTTGATAAATCGTGTAAATGGTGGTCGTGATGTTCTTGTAACTTGAGTTGGGTCGTACTCGACTAGGTTGTGGGTCGAGACCAGTTTTGGTCACGGTGCGAGTCGCGGATAAGATAAGTTGCATATTTTGTTTGGGTTCGTGTATGGATTTTCTTGTTTGATCCCAGTTTCGGTTTGTATTTGAAGTTGCTATTTCATCTAGTTGAGGTCTTTTGTACATTAGAGTTGGATAATAGATTTACTCGTGTTAGATTACACTTAAATATAGATACATGTGTTTTAAGTAGAGCGTGGTTGTTTGGTTCTCGTGTTGCAAGTAAACACGAGAGAGTATAGGCTTAAGCTCGTCCATTCTATCAATTAGTAAACATAAACCGAGATGGTGAAATTGATTTGTGTTAATGCGTATTTGTTGTTTCCTGCCCACGTAGGGTGTGTCCGATTTGGCTTAAACTTATTATTGCAGATTATAAGGTTTCAAGAATGGTTAATGTTGTTGTCTAAAACATATTCGTTACCGCTTATAATGGAGATTTCTTTTTATAAAACTGCTTAAAATACTTAATTTTTTTTAACTTTTTTAACGACAACTTTTATAAAACTAGCAAGGCGCTAGAAACATTACAAAGAAATTAAATAAGGGTTCTTAAACCAAACTCCTTAGAGATAACTCTAGAACATCGATTAGCACACCAATTATAAGAAAAAGAAACCACATCATCAAAAATCCGAGACTGCCTTGGAGGAGAATCATCAAATAAGAGCCTATTCCGAAACGACCATATTAACCACCAAGTTGTGATGAACACGCCCTCCAATAAGGATTTAAGTGTGGACGAGAACCGGAGCGAAGAATGGAGCTCCAGCAAGAAGACGAACAAGATCTATGATTAGTAGTCGAGGTGTCGTATAAGGCACGAATGACATGATACCATAAAGAACCATCTTGAGATATGAATCGCCACACCCATTTAAGGAGTAAAGCACGGTTTAAAGCAAAGAAACTAGAGACCCCTAAACCCCCACGTGATTTGGCAGCCAAAACTTGCTCCCATGCAACCCAAGAGATCTTCCTGTCCGATTGTTTAGCACCAATAAAAAACTTACTTCGAATCCTCTCAAGATCACGCAAGACCCCTAGAGGCACTTAATTTTTTTTAACTACTATCACATTTGAAATGATGTATTGGGCCAAGTTATATAATGGACCAAATGTGTAATGGGCCAAGCCCAAAAATCAATTATAGGGTACGTTTGATTAAATTTTTGGCCAAGCCCATTGGTATTAAAAGTTGTAATATTATTGGTTTGTTAGTTTATTTTTGAGCGTGAGCGTATAATTACGGATACGGAATATTTGACAAATGATTTTTCATTTGTCATTTATCATTGCCATAATTGGTACGTTTCGGAAAATGTTCAATGTGACTTTGGGATTAATACTTAGACTTGGTACTCGGTAATTGGAATAATGATTTGGATTGGATAAGAATTATGAATTTGGACATTTGGATCGTTGTTGGATTTACGATATTAGACGATGGAAATTATTGGAAATTTTGGGACAAGACGGTATAATATATTAGAATTGATAAGAATTTAATATATTAGACACAGATCGGACACAAAATATTCAATAAAGCCAAAGGCTAATAATTACGCGGATGATAACGAAACAAAATTTATAAATATTGTAACTTCAAACTTGGTATATTAAAGTCACGACGACTTGGGAATGTTTTATAAATTGACGCGCCATGCCAAAATTTACAAAAATATTCTAAACTTATATTTTTAAATATAAATCTCTTTTATTGTTATAAAACCCGACAAGAATCTAAACAAGTGTTCTTTCTAGGTGGTAAAACCTTTATTGTTTGAATTGCGAATTCAAACTTATCATTATTTATAAAACATGTTTGTTTTATGCAAGCTATTTGGGATTATGGAGCAAATGCCGAAACTTACTATAACCAGCCGCACTTTTCCAGATAGTCATTTTTCAAGGAATTATGTCTGTTTATCATTTGCGAACCTTCCTGAGCTCATTTGACGTGAAAACGAGAAAATTATCTCACAAAACGTGAAAATTAGACACAAAGCGTACTGGCACAACCGTCAATGATTTAATTTTTATATTAAATATGAGAAATTAGTCGTGTAAACACTCATTTTGATTGGAAAAATTACTCAACGCGATGGCGAAATTTTCGTGTCGAGAGTTGATCGTTTACTAGTCAAATGGGCCCTCGAGCCTTATATTGCAAAGTTTGCAAAAAATTACATAAATGGTCCCTGCAGTATAAAATTTCCCCACGCCCCCTGAAATTCCTGATTTACACTTTTGGTCCTAACCTCAAATAAAAGGGATAACTATTATCTAGGGTTTCAGTTTATTTTCACTTTCTCCCCTCTCCTCCTCTTCCCATCTCAGCCGTCACTCAACCACCATCTGCCCTGCCTCGTTAAAACCACCACAATCATCGTCATCAACACCACGAGAAGAGACCAAGGGTCGTTTTGTCACTTGTTTAAAGCTACAGTCATATCGAGGGTTTGCTCCAGGTTCGTTTGTTACGTGAGCTATCACCACTACAGCCGCACCATCATCGCCACCGGAGCCACCTCAACTGTCACCACCATCATCTCGCCTCTCATTTATTTCTATTTACCATCTCGTTGTGGTAAGTGGTCGCGTGACCCGTCTCGCATTTCTGTTTTCATTTATAAATCAGTAGTATGGTTGATTCAAGGTTTTCGTAGTTAAAACAAAATTTAAAACCGAGTATGGATCGGTTTGTATAGCTTTTCGTGGAAAAAGATTGATAAAAACAAGATTTAAAACGTTGTTGATATTCGATTCTTGGGGTAAGAAAACGATTTCGCAAGTTGTTTCGTGTGGTTAAAATTGATTGAAAGTGGTGTCGTGTTTTGAAAACATTCCTGATTTTTGTGGTCATGAGTCTGGTTAGATCATGGTAAGTATGCAATGGGTGTCTCAGGTTTATAGATTGGATTCGTTGTGTTATTAAAATTGATGGTCTAGTTCTCCGATTTGGGTCTCGGTGAGGTATTAATAGTGATTCATGAGTCGAGTATACAAAACGACCAGTTGATTTGGAATTATTGGTGTGTAATAATAGTGGTTCAAGTGAAATTATCTGGTTTAAGGAAATCAGATCTATTGTTGTTGTTGTTGAACTAGTTATAATAAACGTGCACGCACGGGGTAACTTAAAAAGGGTTGTGTATAGTTTATTTATATGTTGGAATAAATTCTATATGATAACCAATATTAGCCTAAAATAATTCATACTAAAATTTCCTAATTAATGACTTAAGCAAGCTTGACACACTGGGCAGTAGCCAGTATTAGCCTAAAACAATTCATACTAAAATTTCCTAATTAATGTCTTGAGCAAGTACATTCCTCAGGTATGCATTGACATGTCTCTTGAGTCTTGACGCACTGGGCAGTAGCTAGTATTAGCCTAAAACAATTCATACTAAAATTTCCTAATTAATGTCTTGAGCAAGTATATTCCTCAGGTATGCATTGACATGTCCATTGACACACTGGGCAGTAGCAATCGTCATCTTCATAATATTCTATAAATTCACAATTTGTGGATTCCCAATCATTTAGCCATTCGTTTTCCGTCATAGTATGGTGTATATCAACATTTGTTTTTGGTTGTTTCGTCTTTGTCTTTAAATCTTCAACATCAACATCTACAACATTAGAATTGTGTCTTTTTTTGGTACCACAAACTTTTGAAGCAGATTCTTCCACACTTTTATCATTTTCGTCTTCTGAATCTTCGATTATTATGATATCATTTGTGTTATAACAATTTTTTTATGGCAGGTTTCTTTTGTTTGTCATCTGCAGAGATAGAGATAGAGTAATGGAATAATTAATTATATGATTTGAATGTAGTTTTTTAAAATGATTGTGAGGTTGTTTTTGTTCTAGCATACCTTGTCACTCGTTGTTGACACTTTTCTTGTGTTTTTGCATTGAAGCTAGTGGTTAGGTTTATTTCAGGTTCTTCGCATTTTCCATTTGATATGTTGTTTTGTAATCTGCAATAGGACAATTAAAGATTATCACAGTGTAATTTTTTTTTAATCTTTGTTATATTGTTCTTACCTTTCTTTGAACACAGATATGTGTTTGTTGTTGTCATTAATATAAATCTTCGATGCTTTGTTGATGCTTGATACTTGTTGTTTGTCTACATGTATGATATTCTTCAGTAATAGATTAGCGTATGCAAATTATCTTTAGTTTTAAAGTGTACATGAGAGGAGGAAGTTTTACTTTTCCATACGTTAATTTTGGCTAGTTGAAGAATCATGACGATCGGATCGGTTGTTGTGATATTTTTGTCGATGTACTCTTGTAAAGCATCAACATCTTCTTCCCATAAAACACATCGTATCTTCTGGCCGCTGTTATAAATTAATGGAAATGTTAGTCAAGCAAATAGCTATACTTCATAAGTTGTGATCACGTACCTTGTATTTTGCATCTCATATTCAATAAGACTTGTCGGTTTCTGTTCCACGTTGACTTGTGTGACTTTCTTGTTCGATACTATTTGCCCAATTACATCTGCAACTTGATTTCCATGTTAGTTTTTGTTGGTTTTTAAAGATTGTTTTCACGTTTTATTATAAATTACCAAAAGCTTTATCCTTGTTGATTTGGTTGTTGATAATTACCTCAAAGGAAACAAACTCGAAACCGTCTGTTTCGCTTTTGAATTCGTTTGTAATTGCAACACAAATATCTTTCTTGAAGTATATTTTGGCGTCGTGCTCTGTTAGACTGATTGATGCTTTGTTGGGCACATAGTTAAAGTCGCTTATAATAAGTTGCGTTCCTTCTTTTATTGGCTTCTCAGATGCAGTCTTGAATATAGTATAGAAATTTGCACACGCATGGATTTTTGTACCCTATAATTACATACTGAAATATCCATGCAAGTATGTCGAATGAGTCACAAAATAGGAGATTTTATTACGTTAACTCAATTACAAAAACACCCGCGACTAAGTACAAATGAGTTGTGCATAACAAATACAACACTTGTATTACGTATTCTTATGAGACTAAAATGTTGATAAAATGGACTACTAAAATGATCAACAGTTTCAGTTACAAATAGTTAGTGGGTACTTGAATTAATTTATTGGAGTCCAAGAAAACGCAAAGAGTGTTCAACATTATTTAAAGACTATTAACTGAACAAATATATATAAATAAGTCCACATTGTCTAACAAAAACCCCATGAAAAGCAAATGTGATCATGTATAGACACAATGTTTCGTCTAAGTTTAAAATAGTTGATATTTCAAATGAAGTTTAATTCTTAATTATGACTATGGAAATGTCATGCATATAACTTTCCAAAGATTGCGACATGTCTGGACCTGACTCGTTGGTTATTTCGCGCTCTGTTGAAGTATTCCCTTTGCTTACTATCCATTTTCGGTGATGCCAAGTTCCATAAGACTTAAAGTCCCTGTTGCAGAATATATGGGTCATTTAACAACTTTTTCTTCTTAACAATATTGCAAAAAAAAACCGAGGCGAATCATTGTGCAAAACCGAGGGTTTCTTCCAAGTAAACGCCATACAACTGAGCAAAGTAACCATGGCGAATCCTTGTGCGGTGACCCGATTGTCGATGTGAAACACAAATTATATTTTTTTTTTATCAAAATTGATTTAACCCCAAGGAAAAAACTACTAAACATATTGAAAATAAGATAGACCGTATCACTCTACTCTAAAACTAAAACAAACTTCAGCAATTACGTAGTTTGCCATTTTTTAAAAGTCAGTTGGTTGTTGGTATTAAATCATTGTTCTTCATATAGCAAATGCCAAAAAATTACATCAATATACTCTTCGTAATGATCCCACCTGGAACATCCTCTTTAACTGATTGTCACTCATATACTTTATATTTTACATAGTGACCTTGAATCAATGATACCATCCATCATAGTCCTCAAATTCCAAAGTTCTAATTTATGGTTCTTTGTGCATATCTGTAATAACATTTAGCTTCTCTTACTGGTGTCTTTTTCCTATAAAAAAAACTGCCAGATTTTTATAGAGTCAAACACTCTACTTTTTAAAATCTCAAAACGATATCTATGTAGCCTGTTTTTTTAGTTTAAAAACGCTATACGTCGTAAATTCTGGTTAGCATTCAATGCAATGATGATTACTGAATCAACTACTTATTAATCTCCTAATCATCAATGAGCAATACATTTGACTTTCAATGTCAAATATGCAAAATCAAGTACATATCACTCTACTTCCATAAACATAATTCACTTCATATCTATCATTTCATTCACTAATATTAATCCCAATGGGATATCCTAGTCGTAGGGACTTGGGATTCTCAAGCATGACCCAAGTTGTTCGGACCACCCCAAGCACATAGCTCAGCTTGGTTCCAGGCGAGAGACTTGCTCAAAATGGTAACTCTCTCTGAGCGGGCCCACATATTGTCATCCGTGCATGTTGACCGGGCGACTTTCATGGGTTATCTAATATTTTACTAACCACAAAACCCAAACTTGCTACAAAATACTACCAATTCAGCTCATGCCAACTAACAACCATCAATATTCAAATCCTTAACCAAATAAATATCATAATCACGCACTAAAAAAACCTAGCAAACTTAAACATGAAAAACTTACATTGGAAATTAGCTGGTGTACCAGGTGTAGTAGGTATAGCATGATCATCATACAAATCATCATCATCATCTTTATTATTTGGCCACCACCACATGTCAACACCTTTGCAATTATATCAAAAAATAAACTAAAAGGACACACTATGGGAAATAAATATGACGTAGACTAAGCACGTAAAAAATGAAATTGCTCACCTCTGCTTTAGCGTTTTTGTAATGAATGTAAAGTTTCCAGTCATCTCCACAATCTACATAGAAGTTATTCTGCTGTCTAGAGGAATTATGCTCATCATCTTCCAAATTATGTGATGGATCGGTCGGAATGGACCAAAGGATATTACCGTAATCGATGTCCATCGATATATCTTGCCATCCGTGCACCAAAGAATATAGAATCTGGTTTACTGAATGGCAAACATCAAAGTAAAGAAACATATTATAAACCCAAATGACTAAATCTTTCCTAGTCAAGAATATATTGACTTCCATATAGTTGAACAGGGCAAGAGAAAACGGTTGTAATTTCTTTGTTCTACAAAGTTTTTAAATTCCGTCAATGCAATGTCTTTATTCTTAAGATGACGGCCGTAACTTAATTGATCGACGTGGTCAACCAACTTGTACATATGTCGTATATCACTGTAAAAAAACAACATACAAATATGTAATTGCTTTTAGAAAAAGAGCATGTAATTGCTGCAAAAACTTGTTTCCAAACAACCATGTAAAGGCAATGTGCAAACAATATATAAAAGTCATGAAACAAGATATAAGCCCGTCAAATAGCATATAGAAAGTTTTAAAACACCATATAAAACTCGTCTTAAACAATTTTTAAAGCCTCCAAAACTTGTAAAAGCAATGTGGAACAAATATAAAAGATTTAATGACAAACCCACGGAATTATTGAAACGGGTAAGACCCAGTGGTCACATTGTTAAAAACCGGTTGCTTTGGACCCGTTATCTAAGTCGAACACTAATGCACTTGCACAAAGGCATCGTAACAATGAAAACATGGGGATCAACCACCAAGATTACAAGGATATGAGAGAGAAAGATAGAGTATAACCTTACTGCCAGAAGGTGCACTCTTTTTTGGACGAAATGTCCGCTGATTCTTGTCAAAATCGCCACAATGTTAGATAACTATATACTAAAAGTTTGATCATGTTCAATATTATGGCTAAGAGAACTTTAAAATATTTAATCATACAAAAAGAACAAACAAGTAAAGCATATATAGTAGATTCATGGTTACTAACTGTTCATACGCCTTTTGTAGCTGATAGCATTAGCAAATCTTGAGGTCGACAAATTTCTTTACTCCATTTTACACAACATTCCTAAACGCAAAACAACTACTTGATGTGATAATCTAATAAAACTTGTTGGACCTGGTAAACGAAAGTACATCTTACACAAATAATTGTATCCAGACGCAACAGAGAAGTGAACAACATACACACAAAGGGTTCCTCTAATATACTAACAAAACTTTCTTTCAAACCAATTCATCCTCAAACTTGGACTCTCACATGACAAAATCTTAAAGTGAAACAATAACTCATCTAAGAATCGGGGTATAGAAGGAACAACCACATGACCTCGGTCATCTAAGAATCTCTGATCCTTCCATAAAAACGAATATGATCCCACATTTTTGTGCGATCTTTGAGCATCAACACTACGAAGAATTGGGTTTGGTAATCCTAAAGGATGTATTCCATTGCAAGTTCATCAACTTCATAGTGTAGAAGTTCGTAGGTTTATCTGCATTGAATGTTGGTTTGTTCATCTCTTGGTGGAGCAATGGTTGGATCTCAGGATCTGATGTGATGAAGCATCTCAAATGGACCTTCAAGATAACCTTCTTTAAGAACTTTCCATGTGGCTTCTTGATCACGGAACCTAAAGAACCTAATCACCCATTGATCGTAGTTTCTGGGTGAGCATTGGAGGTATCAAGTGATCGGCTTCATGAATTGATTGTTGGTTGTAAAGCTTCACCGCAAACCAAGTGGGTTTCTTCATAGTGGTCCGTGATGGATGTTGATTGAAATCGGTTGTGTAGGGTTGAACTTGAATGCTTGGTTGTGGTTGAACCATTTGTGGTTGTGGAATTGCACCAAGTTGTGGGTATGTTCTTGATTAAATTGTTGTTGATAAATGGCATTGTTGATTCCATTGTTGATGTTGTGGAGTTAATTGTTGTTGTTGTTGATGATTATAAGTGTGAAATAGTTAGAGTATGGTGGTTGAGACATGATTATAAACTTGTGTAGTAAGAATGGATCTTTGTAGTCGAATGAACCTTTGTTGATGAAGTATCCTTAGTGAAATAGGAAAGAACCAAGTAGCACTATCGTAAAAACACCAAAAGTTACGGCGTAACAAGAATAGTTCTGGCGTAGAGTTTAACTACATTAGCGGGAAAAAAGACTAAAGTTACCGTGGCGGTAAGTTAGGCGTAGAAAGTTAAGCGTAGGATTACCTTGTCGTGGGACTAAGTCTGTAAGATGAATCTTAAGCGTAAGATTTTCTGGCGTAAGCTTGTAAAGTGAATTGAGTTTTATCCCAAGTGATCTTTACACGGTGCAAAGATATCAAAAGTCGACGTATTCGGACTTATCCAAGTAAGAAAACACATAAACGAGAAAATTGAAGATCGAACCAAGGATAAAGTTATGCGTGAAATGGGGTTTTGAAGCAGTAGTTCTACAACTGATTCTATCAAATGTGTTTCTAAACGGTTTTGTGTGTTGAAATAGCAATAACACCAAAATAACACAAAAGTGTGAAATTTGATGATCCAAGCACCGCAGTTCGTAGGATAACACTGCGTAAAACACAAGCTTAAAACAAGGAAAAACACGTAAGTTCAAACTTTTGCCAAAACCAATAGTTTAACACCTAATAACGTTGAAAGTACAAGAATCTTGGATTAAAAGTGTAAAAATCGGTTTTAAGCGAACCAAGATGATGTTATCTTCTGGCGTAAGACCAAACAAAACTTCAAAACAACGAGTACACCCAACTATTTGGCGATTGATACCTTTAGGTCTAAGTTTTACCAAACTTATAAGAGAAGAGATAGTAGGATGAACAAGTATCAAACACACTTTGCACAATGTAGTATCGGTTAGGCGTGAGAGAGCATGTGAAAGAAATAACGAACAACCAACCTTGAATGAAGGTTATTACAATGTATTTATAGGCAGGAGCTAGGGCAACACTCCTCTCCTTCCTATTCCTTATTGGGCTTGGGCCTCGACATGGGCCTTCACATAGCTGGACCTTAAACAAACATAAAGGCGAATAAAGCTACCTATTACATATGAAATATAAATACTTGAAATCTTTTAGGGGTGATTCAACAAAGATCTATTCTCACATATGATCCTTCAATGGAGTAGCGTGGTGTTTGGGAATAGCAAAAGTAAATCATCATCGGTAAAGTGCGATTTCTAACAAATCTCTAACCATTAACGATGTCACGTAGAAAACCTAAACTTTAACCTTTTAAGTATAGGACAAATATGCGATAAAAAGTGCAATGTGCTTTTTACGAAACCGTAGTAAGATATTAAAAATGGCATAACCATAGGAAGAGGAATTAGGAAACATGGAGTCTATGTCATTAAAATTGGTAATGAACCTAAAGACAAACTTTGTCTTACCTATATGGATGATACTTGCCTTGGCATCGAAGATTGGGTCATGTCAATGTCACGACTTCTTGATATCACCATCATCCAAAAGATCAATGAGATCTACTAAATTAAAAAAATATGAACATCACTTTGTGATGCTTGTAATGTGGAAAACAAATTTTATTACTAGTATTAAGCTAAAACCTCAGCCAACTATCTGTGTCAGTGTAGAGCGGATCATGGTAGAATTCGATAATATAAAAATGCAATTTGGGTCTTTTGTGGCGTAATGGTATTACTCGCAACTTACCGCTCCTCGCACCCTGAATCGAATGGGGTGAGTTGAAAGAAAAATAGAACCCTACAAGAAATGATCGCACCATGCTTAATGAGTAATCCATACCTTAAAAGTTTTGGTGCAATGCCGTTGATACTTCATGCATACTCAATCAGTCTTAATTAGACCATTCTTAGGTAAAACTCCATATGAGTCACCGAGGCAAAAGCCTACATTAAATCACTTTAGAGTCTTTGGTAGCAAATGTTTTCTTCTTAACACTAAAGATTACCTAACAAAATTTGATCCTAAATCAACCAGAATGTATCTTTTGGGTTACTCTCCTAATAAAGCTTCGTCATACTAAACAAAGAAACAATGAAAGTAGAAGAGTCATTAAATGTAAAATTTGATGAAAGTCCACCCAAACCTTCTCCACTCTTGTCGATGGCGAGATTGTTGAAAGTGATGTTATAGTAATTAAGAAAAAGGTAAATGAGGAGAAGAAGAACGGTTAAATAAACTCATAAATATTAAGGAGTCTAAAGATCACCGTAGATAAGGTCATATGAAAGTTAACAGAAAGAACCTTAAGGTCTCAAGTACAAAACCAAAGTAGCTTATTTTGTTTTGTTTCAACCATAGAACCTAAGAATACAAAAGAAGCCATAAAGATGAAAGTTGGGTAATGGCAATCCAGAAGAGTTAAATCAATTTGTTTCTAATGATTTTGGACACTTGTCCCTCCTTTAGTAATCAAACCATAATAGGAACCAAATGGGTTTATAAAACAAATTAGATGCAAATGGAGTAGTGTCTAGGTACAAGCTAGACTGGTTGCTCAAGGTATAACCAACAAGAAGGAATAGACTTTGATGAGACCTATGCTCCGTGGCTAGATTAGAGTCTATAAGAATACTTCTTGCTTATGCTTGTGCTAATGATCTAAAGCTTTATCAAATGGATGTCAAAAGTGCTTTTCTAAATGGTTTTATTAATGAAGAAGTATATGCTCAACCTCAAGCTTCATCGATTTTGAAAAACCAAAACATGTGTATAAATTAAAGAAAGCCCTTCTGGTCTTAAACAAGCTCCAAAAGCTTGGTATGATAGACTCAAGTCATTTTTAATTAAACACAACTACACCATGGGGTTAGTTGACAACACACTCTTTACTAATAAAGAGAGTCACATATGAGGTGAGTTAATGGCCCTACTTTTACTATGCTTAAACCTGCTTGGGGAGAATACATGCTCGTTTTTACTAAATGCACCATTTGATTGATTTGAATAAGCGATTGTTACTTGCTTTGATGAAATGCGTGATTTGGTTTGAATATGTTTTCATGTGAACACAAGTGCTTGAAAACTGTTTTGATTAGACCTAGAAATGTTTTTGTGAGCTATTACGTGCTAGGTTAAGGTTAGAAACCCAATCGTTGTTATGAATTGTTACATACTGGCTCAGGATGGTGCGAGTGTTATGAATATATCTAGGTTATAGAGAACTGGGTAAATTTTCAAAAACCTAGACTATATCCATTTTTATGAAAATTTAACCCTATGACCGACACATGCCGGCCTGCCAAGATGATGCCTCACTTGTGACTTTGATTGCTAATATATTTGATGAGATGTGTGCCTTACTACTGGATGAGTATATCCATTTATTTTTGTAACACCCCAACCCGACAAGGGTAAAGATATCACAAATACAGTTTCATATCAGAACTTTAAGTATTATACAAAAGCGGAAGCCTTTACAAAATAATCAAAAGAAAACATAAATAACTTAATAATCAAAATAAATATAAGATCTCTAGGGTAAAGTCTTGCTCTCAACTCTACTCTCAAACCCGGATCACCATCCCACAAGCTCATCTTGAATGCTTAATACCGCCGCAGAAAAGAAAATGCGGTCGAGCTTACAAAGCCCAAAGGAATGATATAATGATCACGGAAACTAAACAAAACAGAAATGCAATCAAACAAATGAAACGAATAACGAAGTCGCAATGAGTGAGCATAATGAATCATAGAGGATTCATGAACACAAACACACGTAAATCCGGAAGAACAACTAGCAATCAAGAGCAACTCACATAGCATATTGATGACACAAACGCAAACACATTAGAATATCCGGACACTTAACATATCAAGAAGATAGATTACATATAAACCAAACGAAAAGTCTAAGGACTAACTAAGCAGCTTCCTAGAAGGTAAACATGGCATTCATACAAATCAATTAATCTACATTTAACACACTTTATTCAATATCGTAGCGGCGGAATTAGCAACAAATCATGGCAATCACACATACACGGATAGAAGACACAAGACAAGTTATAACCAAATGTATTAAAGACATAACATAGCCATTAGCAATTATCGAACAGATATCATAAGCTAAACCAGCTCAAATCGAATCTTAACATCGCCAGAGTTTTAACATGGCAGTCACATATGCGAGACAGGATAACTAACCGATAGGCAAGGTTTATAAAATTAACTCGAACCATCATACATACTAAACTTTCAAAATACTCAATTGTACACTAGCACATTCATCTCGAGATCAACGCATTCACGTAACGATAAACTAACATAATATCGATATATCGAATCATGTTTAAACATATTAATCATATCTTAGCATAATGTATCGTAGTCTCATAAACATAGCATAAACACATATAATAACATATAATAAGCCTAGCACATAATCATAAACACTTGAACATACCGAATCATAATCGTAATACTTAACATAGAGATACCAGATAAAGATTTAGTTAACTACCACGAGCCCGTAACATATCATATCAAGTAACTTTCTTATTCTGAGGGTGACCTGGAATACCTTTTATAATACTGAGGGAGGCCTCAAGAACTAATGGAGTAGCTAGCTCCCAAAATTTGTGAAGACGCAGATTGCATACCCACATCATTCACCGACAAATCATATCGATAATGTATCGATCTAGGATGCATCCATACGCCTTCCTACATATACAAAATATGCTCCACCATCCGTGATGGCGTAACATCACCCATCGCCCTAGAGTCATATCGAGTGCATCATCGACACGGACATGGAACCCCATGACTAGTGAAATATTTGGCTCGGGTGTCAAACTAACTTAGGTCAAACAGATTGTCATAATTGACACGATCATAATTCATCATAAAGTCAATGATATATATATATCGAGGTTTCATATCATAAAGTCCAAATCGATATTTCATGGTTCACTAAATGTAAGTTTCGTAGAAGCAACGGATCAAACAAATCGTAAAGGGTTCATATCAAATGTTCGTAAATCAAAGGTTCATATCGCAATACATATCATACGCCATAATCGAGGTTCATAATCGTGTTCATAATCGAAGTTCATAATCGTAAATTCATAATCGTAAATTCATACTCAAACATAGCAAGGCTCAACAAACAGAAGTTCAGACAAACAGAGATTCATATAAACAGAAAGGAATCATAGCAATGGCATAGGAAATCCTAATAAGCATAAGAGGTATGACAACGGAAAGAAATCATGAGAAACCTTTACTAAAAAGGTCAGAATATCTGTACCTTAAAGCAAATGAGAGGAAAGCAAACGAATGAACGAACACGAAGATACGACGCCACGTCTTCTTCAATGAATCTACATGGATTACGATTCGTATAATACTTATTAGTTCCTTTTATAAGCTTATGCCTTTGTAAGTATGTTACCTATTGATATCATATTTTATCTTTCAGTTTCTTAAACTCATATTCGGACCATACTTTAGCGATTTTTATAAAATACTTACTTAGCTCAAATGAAATCAATCAAAATCCCAGAGGTTCCGATATGAGTTAAGAGACTCTACAAAATTGGTGGGTTCTATATCCATGCTAAATGGCTCACGGAAAATCATAAGTCCGCACTCTATCCGTAAAGTGATCGGAAAATACACCTTAAAAGTTTACGCTATTGGACCTATTTAGACACCTTGGAAAAATTCCCAAAACTCCTAGAAATTCATTTATGTCATAAATATCACCCTGTAAAAGGAGAGCTCCCAATTCCTTATGGTTTGAAAATGAAAATCAAACAATCCAACTAAATTTCGCACTGTTTTTCAGCTTTGACACTTGATCTTGTAAAATTCAAAATACGACTTAGACAACTCCAAATTTGACCAAACCACTTGGAAAACTTAACTAAGACATAAAATAAACTTTTCCCACAAAAACCCAGATTATTGCACTTATAAAATTGGATCTATAACACACACAAATTCGACATATGATGTTGTCAGCTTTAGGGTTTATTAAAACCACTATAATTACATGTTTAGACCATTAATTACACTTAGGGTTCCATTCCAATTAGGGTTTCGAATTTATTAGGCATGATAACCTTTATATATGTGGTTCGGTTCTTATGCTCAACATATATCTATGATCCGATTCAATAATACGTATTACATACATGTTCTCTTAACATTACAAGGTTCAATTCGTATGGTTTGTGTTTGTTGGTTTCATACGGTTCGGCCACAAAAGAAAAACACAAGCTCGACTAAAACAACATGATACAATAAATGTTAACGTAAGGTGTATTAAAGGAAGACGGAAAGAACATTGTTATACCTTAGCTCGTTGTAACAAAACTCTCGACACCAAGGAGTTGGTGCTCGGCCGAATAGAGAAGAAAAGAAAGAGAGGCAAAACTAGGGTTTCCAAATTGTGTAAATGTATTGTATTTATAGGTGTACAATTTCGGTTTAGGGCTTTGAGGAGGGGTTGGCTTCGCTTGGGTCCAACCGAACAACAAAACCCACGGCCCAATGGCCTTTTCTCTTGATCCACGAAACAAAACAAACGCCTTATGGGCTTCTTGGCTCGGCTCCATACAAACAACGAACGCCCAAATGGTTCACCATTAACTAAAACGAGGCCCAACATATTAGCGAAACGTTTAAATCTCTCGTCGTACCAAAATCGATCACGTAACATATTCGTTAAGTTTTAATTATTCGTAAATTAGTTTTAATTTCGTTAAATGATTATAAACGATTTTTTGCGTATTTTATAATTTTGATTTCGGGTATGTTAGTCTTTATCTATGTTTCGTATTTTTAGGGTTTTACAACTCTCTTCTAAAAGAAAATTTCGCCTCTAAATTGAACAAGACGAATGTAATAGAAACAAATCGATTTCGAATTTCAAGGAACATAGCGAACGCGAAACTTATCCTAGAACAAACGGATTCTTATCGAATATTCAAACTCATACTTTTCGAAATTGAACCAATAATCAAATACTTATAACAGATAATCATATACTTATTGACGTATTGGCGTAAAAGCAGATGAGATGCCGAAAATCAAACAACACGCCTAACTTATTCAGATATCCAATGAGGAGAACAAACATATACATAGACAAAACGAATCCTAACGGTCTTATTAATCGCAAATACGTGGAGACGCACAAGCTTAGAAGCGGACATAGCAATTCATAGGTTCACGCACCATAACGATTTCGGATCCCAAGCGCACAAAACTTATAATGCAATGATATCGACGAAAATCTCACAATTAGGTACGAATTTCAAACGAATACGAGAAGTGCCAAATAATGATACAAGTCAAAGTCCATTCACATATCAACCACGAGACATTTCCCCAAACGTCATATGATTTCAATAAGTCCAAATTATATGATCTCGGTATTATCACGCTGATCGGCGTCATAATACTTGCATCACATAACAAGTTCTTATTGTCATCATTTTTCGTCCGGTCATGATAAACCACATAACTAATATCGTAACAAACGGATAACATATAAATAACAAGTAACATACCAAACAAAGCAGTACACATTCATGCAAAGATATAACACATCGACAACTTACCATATCACAAAGAAAGGAGGCCACCAACTAGCATAAAACGGTTCCTCGTGACTCATTACCGACGATCCAAAAGAAAACGGGATATTAACAAAATGCCGACGATAAACTTCACGATTCAAACCGAAGTTCAACAAATCGTAGAAAAGCAATACGGATCGAATCACTTAGCGGAATATCAAATCGTCACAAAACACATGACAAACGAATCGAATATCACAAGTCGCTACTAAATCATATGAAGTAGATGAACCTTCCCACCACGGTTGAATCATGTCTTCTGCTATGCCTTTGGTTGATTCGTCCACTCCCCTCCAAAGAAGATCCTCGATGTCTCCAAGCACTACATATGAGTGTGGCTTCGCTTCACGAACCTCTCCAAAGATGGGGATCTGCAAAGAACGCAGGTCGGCACCATCTTCTTCGGCTCCACGGTAGTCTCCATCTAACGATCGACAAACGGACGAGCGAAAACAAAATAACAAAATTCGATGCGAATGGAGGAGGCCAATTCGGTGAAGGCAAAAGGATATCAAGTCAAATCGAACGACCATCAAAAGGAATCGAAAAATATCCGAACAAAGTGAAACCTAATGTCTACCCAATCCTCACAGTCATAGCCTAAGCTCTAAGGGTCCTAAAACCTAGAGCTCGATACCATAATTGTAACACCCCAACCCGACAAGGGTAAAGATATCACAAATACATTTCATATCGTAACTTTAAGTATTATACAAAAGCGAAGCCTTTACAAAATAATCAAAAGAAAACATAAATAACTTAATAATCAAAATAAATATAAGATCTCTAGGTAAAGTCTTGCTCAACTCTACTCTCAAACCCGGATCGCCCATCCCACAAGCTCATTTTGAATGCTTAATACCGCCGCAGAAAAGAAAATGCTAATTTGAGCTTACAAAGCCAAAGAATGTATATATAGTAAACGGAAACTAAACAAAACAAATGCAATCAAACAAATGAAACGAATAACGAAGTCGCAATGGAGTGAGCATAATGAATCATAGAGGATTTCATGAACACAAACACACGTAAACCGAAGAACAACTAGCAATCAAGAGCAACTCACATAGCATATTGATGACACAAACGCAAACACATTAGAATATCCGGACACTTAACATATCAAGAAGATAGATTACATATAAACCAAACGAAAAGTCTAAGGACTAACTAAGCGGTTCCTAGAAGGTAAACATGGCATTCATACAAATCAATTAATCTACATTTAACACACTTTATTCAATATCGAAAGGAAGTGAATTTGTTAGGAATTAGAAATTCGGTATTAAAGAGTCGGTCACCTCAAGTATATGTAATCGTTAGAAAGCTCGTAGTCATAGTTCATTTAAGTTTAGTAGTATTTAGTTAAGTAACACCGTGGAGGACGGACGGGTCTTTACCCACTGTATGCCCCGATCCACACCCCAAAGTGTGGCGAGTTATGTAAGATTATAAATACTCTACCTTCCAAGGTAGAGTTGGAGCTCATAATAATATCTTTCACTTTCTCTCACTAAGTTCCCTAAACCTCTAACTTTCTCTCTAGAATTCCATCTATATGCTACTTTGTGTTATGGTTTGATGTGTGTGAAAACTAATATCTTACAATTGGTATCAAGAGCCATGGTTAGATCATATCTTGCACATCCTTGATTTCTAGTGGTTTTAGGTGGTTTTGAGTTTGAAAAAGTTTAGTGGTTTTGCATCATTTGGTTGATTTCTTGTGTTAAAGTTTGAATTTTGTTAGTACTTTCATGTTTAGAATCATCACAAGTGTTTAGGTTTTCATTTGGTTAGCTTGAATCATCTTGGTTGGGTCGCTTTTGGATTGAAAAGTGATGTTTATAAGGTTTTTCTTGCTAGCGACTTAGCTCACGGTTTAGTTTTCTTCATAGCGACTTGCTTCACAAAATTGTAGCGAGTTACGGTGTTAAACCTAGCGAGTTAGATCTAGCGAGTTAAAGTACAAGTAGTGGACTCTCCACACGTGTAGCGACACTGGTGGTAGCGACTTGGTCTCAGAGCGAGTTGCTCTTTAGCGACTTGTATTTCTAGCGACTTGTGTAGCGAATCATCGCCAAAATTTGCTAAGCGACTTGAGGGTTAGCGAGTTACTACTTAGCGACTTGCTTTGTGTCTAGCGACTGGGACTCTAGCGACTTAGTGGTGTAGCGAATTAGTTGTTAGCGACTTGGTTCAAGAATTGTGAGCGACTTGGTTGATTTTTCCGTCAAAACTTCAAACGGCCATAACTTTTGAACCAGAACTCCGTTTGCTGTTCATTCGGTCAATCTTCAAGGTCTAAATCCGCTCCGAATGAAGTTATTGAGGTTTTAAGTTTTTAGACCTTAATTTCTCGTGAAAAACGGGCATAAACCAATCCGAATCACAACCAAACAACATCTCGCTAATCCTACAAACAATCATATTTCCTAACACACAATTGTCTATCATTCCATTGGTCATTGCTTAACGGTTTGGTCTTGATTTTAGTAAAATCGCGAAGATTCTATTTCTCGGTTTGAATCATAGACTTGTAAAATCCCGTGCGCCTACCACATCATGTCTTACTCTACTTGACCCGATGATTTCGTAGTGCTTAAATTGTATGATGATGTAGTCAACCACGAGAATGTTAGCTACATCGAATCGATTAAAGATGATTGAATCAATCAATGAGGATGTGATATCTCCGGTTCGACTTTGAAAAGATCGAAATGCACCATCAATGCTACAAAATGCCATGCTAAAGGAATGTAACATTGAGCCCTTTCAACTACTTTATCAAGACCTCAAACTACTTTTATCTACAACTATGGATCGAACAAGCAAGAGCTCTCCTTCACAAGATTTTCCCATCTTGACAAGAACGTCTACTAAACTTAGAACAATCGAGGTTTCAAATTACTAAAGAGAAGTTCTCAATCGATGAATCTAATGCGACTCTTCAAGTAATCTTGATCAATTTCACCATTTATCCGGGGAGTATTCCTCGATTTTGATGATGAAATGATCAAGTGTCTTTCAAGAAACACACCGAATGGAAATTAGCGTGTTCATTGAGACATTCATACAACTCATGGATAATGTGGAGAAGTACATTGAGGAAGTTACACAAAAAGATGAAAACGTGAATGAGTGTCGTGCGGTTGAGAAATAGTTGTGATAACTTGGGTAATGTATCTCTTAAAGAATCGGGTGTTGTTGAATGCGTAATGTCGAGTCAACATATAATGATGAGTCGGGTAAAACACCGATGATGGATCGGGCACCGAATACAGAGGCTCGAGATTGATAAGCTTGACACATCCAAATGTCCAAAGGACTCGTTACACATGTTGTGGATGCGCTAATGCACTGTAAATTGAGCGGTGTCATGTAATGAGGTACCCTTTATCGCTCAACATAGTGCATCCGCTAAAGCACTTAAACAAACCGATCATAATGTTGAACATGTCTTTCATAAATGTTCACATCGAGGTCGAGTCCGAGATTAAGTGTTTCAAAACAAAAGATTTGGTTGATAAGAAGGCTTTTGATGAACTTTCAAACAAATTCTCAAATCTTGAAAAATATTGCATTTCACTTGAAATCGCGATTCGAGTAAAGAAGAAAGTTTTAAACTTAACAAACCATGTAAAAACCGAACTTCCCGAATTCGTGAACTTTTGAAATTAACACTTTGAAAGCTCACCAAGACAAAGAGTCAACCATTTACAATCAAGAAACATATTTGCCTTGAATGAGAAAAGTAATTTAGTCATGAATACACAAGACATTGATGCTATTATAACAAGAAATAATGAACTCACAATTTATGTGGCTAAATTACTAAAGGAAAATGAGTCTTTGAGAAAGCATCACGTAGAACTTAGTGAGTCCATCAAAAAGCTAGAACTAAGTCAATGGAACAAAACTCTTTGATAGCAAAATTGATGAACTCAAAGCTCAACTTGTGAAAAGAGTTTCGCTATTGTTGCCTTAAAAATGAGCTTAGGAAAACTCTAGGGAAAGTGTGAACACTAAGTTTACAAAACCATCAACCTTGGGGAAACCGGTTTCTCATCCCATTAGAAACCGTCCATTGTTAGGCACCATCTGCTTATATCCGAAAGACCAAAATTTCAAAAACACGGTTTGCTCCCAAGTTGATGAGAAACAAGTTTTGTCAAAACCGGTCACTTCACCGAGTTGCCTAAGAATTGTGCTTCTAGTTCCTCTAAACCTCAACAAGCATCTACTTTACTCCCAAAGACCTCTAGGATTAGTTCGAAACAAAGGTCAAAATCAAGCATTAAAACCCGTAATTCATATGATATTAATGACTTGTGTAAGAACTATTATCAGAAAAGCTAGAAAAAGGCACGATTCGAAAAGACGGAATTTTAGGTGCAAGACCTAGGGTGATGAATTCTACGAGATTTCAAGGCAATCGCTAGTAGTTGTAAACCACTACCTAGGAACACTCAAAAGACTAGGGATTGGCGTGCAGCTAAGAGTAGTTATTTGCATAAGAATGCTAAGCATGTAGAAAACAAAACTAGAAATTCGAGTCTTTTCCACATAAGAAACAGCTTCCTAATTCACATGCCAAGGTACTATCCACTAAGACCACTAACGCGACTAAGGTTCAACATGTTGTGAAACAATACAAACCAAAAACTTCGCCTAGATGGATACCAACTGCTAAATCTTTGGAAACTAGGATCAAGGATAAGTCTTCCATCGTGTATAAGAAGCCCTACAATCCTAGACCTTGCCATAAGTGGATACCGTCTCGTAGAATGTTTAAGGATGTCGGACTTAGGTGGATTCCTACCGAAAAATTCGCTTTTCGATGAAAAATCAAGGTTGACCGTGAAACCCCAAAGAGTTTGGATACTAATGTCACTAACCCATATATATGCAATCAAGCTTGTAATGTTAGTACAGTACTCCTTACTCGATTGCAGATATCGATCCTTCAATACATGGATCGCTTAAAGTATGGATTACAAATGGATTGATATCTCATAACTCACGGCTCAAGTTTCTCAACATTGATACTCAACCGGCTATGACGCTGCTCACTTCTGGCTCAGCCTCGACTTCATCATAATGGCGCCTGCAGATAACACTTCAGCCCGTTCTTCAAAGAAAAGAAAAGTGTACACTTTTCCAGGCGCTTAATCTTCAACTAATGAGAAATTCTCTCGTGAATGGTCATACTCATCTACATTCTTCATCAACAAGCTTCATGTTTTTCCACGCTCATTCATCATCAAGTGGATCTACGCTCATTGGTATACTCCTATTCACTTTGTTAAATCAAAATGGCAACCGGATGCAATTTTGAGGGGAGAAGAGTGAATATACTACATGATGATGGATGTTTGAATAATGGTTATACGACTTAATTTTGATGATGATGAGTGTATATTCTGCTTTGATGAAGAGTGAATATACTAAGGATAATGGATTCATTGTTTTGATTTTGATGACTCTTCTCCAACGCCTAATGCTTCACTTACTAAGGATAAATGGGAATCAATGTTTGGGATTCATTGTTTTTCAAACATAGGTTTGATGAGTACTTTCAACCTCGACGAATGTTGATCATCCAAATTTCAAGCTCATGCTCCGGTTTCTATTGACTGTTGGTTCACCATCTAAGAAGTACTTCTTGGAATTCTCAAGAATCCCAAATCTCGATTATTCCTCAAGGCGTTAATAATGACTATCATAATATTAGCTTGCACTCATGAATAATGATCCGCTTTGGTATTCCTTACCAAATCTTCACGGATTATTGTTCATGAATAGTGATCCTCTTTGGTATTCCTTTGCCAAATATTTACGGATTATTGTTTCTCTCAATGTGCACGCTATAAATCAACCACATGAACTTAAAGAAAATGACTTCTCATCCGTCAAGACATTATTGGTGAATCTTCGATCGATCGCCTACATGTTTACTTTTAAGGAAGAATGCATTGATGTTGAGGAATCATTTGTTCCGGTTCATTCAGCTGGGACAATGTACATCCGATTGTATGTTGTTTTCACGTGTTGGGCATTTGACACAAGTTGATGACTTCGTAGTTAATCATTTATCACTTATTTGAGATTGAAGTTGTCTTTCACAAAGGCGTGTTCTTATTTGATAACTTGCTCGGCTTAAGAATTTGAGTTGAAGACTTGGTTTATCTAGTTACCGCAATGAGGTGGATGGTTGAAGACCCGTTAACTATCACTATTAGGAGTTACGTTGTTTTACTCGATGTCACATCTGATGACGATGTGGATAATCTCAAGAGGTGTTAATGTCTCATACTTTGTTTGAGTAGTGAGTACTTAGAGATTTGCTTGAAGCATAGATTCTCGACACCGCTCTTCCATCTTTAAGTGCAAGCTTAAGACACAAATGCGGGAATTCGACTTCGGTTTCAAGTTTGGTATATCGGGTTTTTCTTCAACAAATGGTCACTTCAAATTGTCTTCATATGGGTTGATAAAGATAGTCGAGAGAGTTTATGTAGCGCTTGATTCTCACAGATTCATTTGGGCTATTTGAGTTCTTCTCACAAGATTTCAAGTTTATGGATTTATTATGTTTTCTTGATTCGAGGTATCAAAACCAAAGAAGGGGAAGGATGTATTATTCCAACTATTCGGGGAAATGGTCTCGAGCCTTTTGGTATGTGTTACTTCAATTCAGTTGAAAGAAATGTGAGGAGAATATATGGCACGTGAGATGATATTGCTTATCGACATCTTCGATATGTTTAATAGTAAAGTGCATCGCTTTTTGCTTCATGTACACATTGGTATGATGATTCCAATGAGAGTGCAAACGATTAATGGGAAGAGATACATTTTAGTCGTTGTTGATGACTACTCTAGATTTACTTGGGTCAAGTTTTTGAGGACTAAGGATGAAACTCCATCCGTCATCATCAAACTTATCAAGCAACCATGAGTTCGCCTTAACAACACGGTTAGAATTGTTCAATGCATAATGGCACGTAGTTCGTTAATCGAGACTTAAGTCAATTTTATGAAAGTATTGGAATCACCATCAAAGAAGTGTTCCACGAATTCCTCAATGTAACGGTGTAGTTGAAAGACTAAATCAAACTCTTGGAAGCCGCTAGAACAATGCTAATTTATTCAAGGTTCCAATGTTTCTATGGGTCAAGCCATTGTCGCTACTGCTACACCCAAAATCGCTCTCTCATTCACACCTCTCATGGAAAACCCATATGAACTTGTTCATAAACGAAAACCGATTTATCCTATCTTCGTGCTTGGTGCTTTGTGCTATCCAATAAATGACGGTCAAGATATTAGGTAAATTAAGAGCTAAAGCGTATATTGGAGTTTTGTAGGTTATGCACCAATCAAGAAGGGTTACCGAATCTACAACAAAAGAACTCGAGATATTATGGAAACTATTCACGCCACGCTCGATGCGCTGTTCGGTCAAATGGCTCTGGACAATCCGCTCAGACCCTGACTTCAAAACAGTCCCATTGGTTCATCCTTGTACCAAATCCTCTCCAACGACTCCATATGTACCTCTATCAAGATGATTTAAGGAAATTGTTCGATCCAACGCTTGATGAACACTATGAAACAAATGTCGATGAAATGTCAAATCCATCAATAGAGGCCGCCCTATCCTCGTGAATGAAGTCAACCTTCGCCTCAATCTTATTAAGTCAAGAAGCGCCGATCACTCGCCTCATCATCAAATCATCAATCTTCGATTGTACATCATGGATCCGTGTCCGCATCAATGATGAAGTTAATCCCTTTGCTACTCCCGAAGATGCATCATTTAAAACATATTTGCTCTCGAATCTTCATCAACCATCTTCTTCGTGAGACATCGACTGCTACTTCAGCCCCTCAACAACTACCACATGAACACCTCGTAATATGGACTCACGATCATCCACTAGACAACGCCATTGAAATCCTCTCATCCAAGATCCACAAGGAAACAACTTGCAACCGATGCCTTATGGTGCTTCTTCAACTCCGCACACTCTAAGATCGAACCAAAAGATGTCAAACCGCCATGAATGAAGATAGTCGGTTCAATGTCATGCAAGAAGAAATTCATGAGTTTGATCGACTTGATGTATGGGAGTTAGTACCGCCCAGATTGTGCTATGATTATTGCTCTAAATGGATCTTCAAAGTGAAACTTGATGAGCATGGTGATGTGTTAAAGAACAAGGCTCGATTAGTTGCTAAAGGATACCGCCAAGAGGAGGGTATAGACTTTGAAGAATCTTTTACCCCTGTTCGAATCGAGGCAATCGTAATCTTTTGGCTAATGCCGCTAGTAAGAACATGGTAGTCTCATCGATGGACGTGAAGACGGCATTCGAACGGAGATCTTAAAGAAGTCGCTCATGTCACCAACCCGGCTTTAGGAATCCGAGCATCCCACCCACGTTTATCGTTTGAAGAAGGCTCAGATGGTTTAAAGCAAGCTCCAAGGGCATGGTATGATACGCTATCAAAGTTTCTTCTATCTACCGATTCAAAGAAAGGAGCAGCTGATCCTACATTGTTCACCGTGAAGTCGCAAACATTTAATTCATGTTCAAATTTATGTTGATGATATTAATTTTGCCTCGATTGCACCCAATGGAATGTGATCGTTTTCAAATGAAATGAGTTCAAAATTTCAAATGTCAATGATGGGACAAATGTCATTTTCTTGGGATTACAAATTTCACAAAGTCCGGGAGGCATTTTCATAAATCAATCTAAATATGCAAATGAGATTTTAAAGAAATTTGATTTGACTCTAGTGACCTCTGCTGACACTCCCATGATTGAACGAACCAAGTCGATGAGGACCACCTGTGGATCATGGTAGATCAAACGAAATATCGTAGTATGATTGAATCCTCGATGTACCTCACGCCTAGTAGACCGACATCTTGTTCACGGTGCATGTGTGCTAGATATCGCCTAAGCCCACCAAAAGCACCTTGAAGCGATTAACGGGTCTTCGGTATCTCCAAGGAACCATCAATATGGGACTATGGCACCAAGGACACCGGTATGTCACTAACGGCCTATGCAGATGCCGATCATGCAGTTGTCAAGTTACACGTCAAGCACGCCCTGAGGTGCTCGTTTTTGGGTGATAAGCTTGTGAGTCGGTCTTCAAAGAAGCAAATGAGTACTTCTATTTCCTACAGAGGTTGAATACATAGCCATGTCATCTTGTTGTGATCAAATCTTATGGATGAGATCTCAATTATCGACTATGGCTTTGAAATCAACAAAATCCTCATCATCGTGATAATAAAAGTGCTATTGCTCTCTCATGCAACAACGTTCAACACTCAAGAGCAAAGCATATCGACATTCGACATCATTTCATCGGGAACAAGTGGAAAAGGTGTGGTGGAACTATACTTTGTGAGGTCCGAATATCAATTAGCGTACATCTTCACCAAAGTTTTCCAAGAGAACGCTTGAGTTTATTCTTCCACGACTTGGCTTGAAAAGCCTTCAACCGTAAACTCTCAAACGCCTTCGGAGGAAAACGAGGAGTAAAGGTCTATCTTCATCTATCTCTTGTATATATCTATTCGAAAACAAAATAGAAAAATATAAAACTCTCAAAATCCATAAAAATTTGAAAAATTCAAAAATCTTCAAAAATATTGTCAATTTGTCATGTTTTCTCGGTTCGATAATATCTACGGTCTTTATGTTGTCATTCAAAGAATGACACGGACTTTAGATGTTGTTCAATTTTAAAAAATAATAATAAAAAAAATAAAAAAATAATTTTGAGAGAAAGAGAAAATGGTTTATTGTCATTTTCGTGCAATAACCCGTTTTAAAAGAAAGAACAGAGCTATGTTTTAACATGTTTTCACATTCCATGCTCGATTCTATAAACATTTATCTTTGAAAACCAAATGCTTTGAAAAATAACTCAGTATCTATTTTTGATAATCATCTCGACTTATTTGTCAAATCTCATCTCTCAATCAACAACCTATGTCATTGATTGAGGGGAGAATGATTTCAATTAAATTAAAAAGTTATTTGGCATTAAATTGTTTTCAAAGATATACATGCATGTTTTATCAATGGAGTTTAAAGTCTTAAAATCCGATCCTTATCGGCTCAAACGCTTTCACAATCAAGTCACAATTCTCCTTAAAGCCTTCAAAATCAATTTAAATCCATACGAGATCACAAATCAAATGTTTTGATAATTGTGATCGGGAGAGAATGTGATTTAAATTGGATTTAAACCGATAATTTGGTAAATGGTTTCATAAGAGTGTACATGTCATCCTTCCCACATGTGACAAACGATTTCAAGTTTTCCATGCACATGTTGAGGGGAGCATCTATCTTAAACCTTTGATTTGAAACGTGATCATTCATCCCAATGCAAGGTCCTCTAGTATGTGCAAAACTCTTTTCAAACCTCGAGGCACATATTGAGGGGAGCAAATTCATGGAAACCTCATCCTTCCCTAAATGCTATACCCACTTGATCCGCTGAGGAAGTGATGTTGATATCTTTAGAAAATGGTAATCAAAAGAAGTTAATTCTTTCTCTTGCCTCCGTGTGCAAAAACATTTTCAAATACTTGATGCACATGTTGAGGGGGAGTTCTCGTTCTAAATATATCAAAAAATTCGTGTACAAAATGCTTTGATAATATATCACAAGTATCTCAATTGATTTTCAAATGGTTTTCAATTGATCCAATGGCGTATTTAACAATACCAAATCGACCGACCAACTTTACTTTATGTACGGTGATATAAGGATGATAAGGTTAGGTATTGGTTCCCATGATCCGCTGTAATCGGAGGGATCTACCAGGACAATCCACTAGTTAGTGTAGAAGTCCTTAGGTATGATGATAAAAGGAGAAAATGAGATAAAGGAAGAGTGCGGACTAAGACCGAGCTAGTATCGGAATAAACCCAACAAGGTTCTAGCTATGAAGTCTCGGTAGCTTTGAAGGGGTTGAAGAATTAAAAGAATTGAATGAGAAAAGGGTGAAACAAATAGCCTCCATTTATTCAACCTTAGGGCGTAAACCGGTTCACTTCATATGCTAACGATGGTAACATCGGTATTGAAGACAAGACGCCATGGACCCAAAGGACGACCGCACTTCAACTTTCCAAACCACTCAAGTTCCTCTTAAAAGGACCCGTTTATTCTCACGGGAACCGACATTATCTATCGACTTTCTTAGAGATGGTTGATATCAAGAAGGAGACCTCTCCCTAGTCTCCGCTATAGGATCCAAATATGCACAAATTGAGTCTAGAGCCACGAGATCATCAATAAATCTCATTAGGACACTTTCAATGAAGACTCTCTGTTTCACACAATGTGGAAAGAGATATTATATCTTGAGTCCCACGCACTATCCGTGTGGTATTGCCGTAACATCCGAGTGATGTGTTTACATATTCACAATGAAGATGGAAAGCCTTCGAGCCAACATCAAACAAGCTCTGGTAGGTGGCATGTGAGATCTATTATATAGATCAACCATGTGACAACCGAGCGAAACAATGGGGCGATTCAATCTCTTGAATCAACTCGTTCAAAGTTATGGATTGACTGATACCTTTGAAAACCGGTCATTGTGCTTAAAAACACTTTTCTTTAGCACATCGACCGTGTACTAATTTTTCAAACCAAAAGGTGTTTTATGATTGATAATTGATTTCAATAAAACTTTCGTTGTATTGCAAAACAATTTCTAATGAGCAATGCACGATTGTTTTCAAATCTCTTTCATCAATCGCTGGACTTAAAATTACCGTTCACTCACTCCGTGTTGTCTTCTTTGAGATGTTCGGTTTGAGAACATTAGAACAATTGCGAAACCCTCGTCAAGGAGATTCTTAGGAATCCCACCGATCACAGCAAGATTTGTATCGATCAACGGGGAACCGTGGGCCGTGTACTCAATTCAACGAAGTGATCAAAGACACTTTCGTGCGATTTATTGTTAATCTGCTAGTATGTGTACACCCGACGTTTGTACCGATCGTAATGAAGCGGTCAATCCATAGCCGATGCTCACTAAACACATTCATCTCAAAAGAAATCATGATTTGTGCATCAATGACTCGATATTTTCACTCCATGCTTCGCTATGCACGCCAATATCATGAATCAACTAAAGCTTCCGCCACCGATGAGAAGATTTCATGATCCGTAATGTGAGCATGTCGGTCCCAAAGTCACAACATCACAAAATACCAACCCCACAAAGGATGTGTCGAGATTGTTGATAGTCGATGATCTCCAAAGATGGCTAAAACTTATCATCACGTGGATCAAGAAAAGACCTCCACTTGGAATAACCAAACATGCATTGTGAAGAATCAATGACTACGAGCTAGAGCAAAGGACTACATCAAGAATGCAAGATCAATTGTTAAATGTTAGAATGAGGTGACCTCCTTGGGAGATTGTTAGAATTAGAAATTCCAGATTAAAGAGTCGGTCACCTCAAGTATATGTAATCGTTAGAAAGCTCGTAGTCATAGTTCATTTAAGTTTAGTAGTATTTAGTTAAGCAACACCGTGGAGGACGGACGGTCTTTACCCACCGTATGCCTCGATCCACACCAAAGTGTGGCGAGTTATGTAAGACTATAAATACTCTCTACCTTCCAAGGTAGAGAGTTGAGCTCATAATAATATCTTTCACTTTCTCTCACTAAGTTCCCTAAACGCCTAACTTTCTCTCTCTAGAATTCCATCTATATGCTACTTTGTGTTATGGTTTGATGTATGTGAAAACTAATATCTTACGTAATTAGCAACAAATCATGGCGATCACACATACGGATAAGACACAGAGACAAGTTATAACCAAATGTATAAAGACATAACATAGCCATTAGCAATTATCGTAATGTATATCATAAGCTAAACCAGTTCTCAAATCGAATCTTAACATCGCAGAGTTTTAACATGGCGTGTCACATATGCATGTATAACTAACCGATAGGCAAGGTTTATAAAATTAACTGAACCATCATACATACTAAACTTTCAAAATACTCAATTGTACACTAGCACATTCATCTCGCAGATCAACGCATTCACGTAACGATAAACTAACATAATATCAGATATACGAATCATGTTTAAACATATTAATCATATCTTAGCATAACAGACGGTAGTCTCATAAACATACAAAAGCATAAACACATATAATAACATATAATAAGCCTAGCACATAATCATAAACACTTGAACATACCGAATCATAATCAGAATACTTAACATAGAGATAATGAGATAAAGATTTAGTTAACTACCACGAGCCCGTAACATATCATATCGTAGTAACTTTCTTATTCGGAGGGTGACCTGGAATACCTTTTATAATACGAGGGAGGCCTCAAGAACCAATGGAGTAGCTAGCTCCCAAAATTTGTGAAGACGCCAGACGCACATGACATCATTCACCGCATAAATCATATCGACAATGATCGATCTAGGATGCATCCATACGCCCTTCCTACATATACAAAATATGCTCCACCATCCGTGGACGCCAAGTAACATCACTTCACCGCCCTAGAGTCATATCGAGTGCATCATCGACACTGGACATGGAACCCCATGACTAGTGAAATATTTGGCTCTGGGTGTCAAACTAACTTAGGTCAAACAGATTGTCATAATTGACACGATCATAATTCATCATAAAGTCAATGATATATATATATCGAGGTTTCATATCATAAAGTCCAAATCGATATTTCATGGTTCACTAAACGTAAGTTTCGAGAAGCAACGGATCAAACAACCTAAAGGGTTCATATCAAATGTTCGAAATCAAAGGTTCATATCGCAAATACATATCATACGCCATAATCGAGGTTCATAATCGTGTTCATAATCAAGTTCATAATCGAAATTCATAATCGTAAATTCATACTCAAACATAGCAAGGCTCAACAAATGTAAGTTCGCATAAAAGAGATTCATATAAATGTAAAGGAATCATAGCAATGGCATAGGAAATCCTAATAAGCATAAGAGGTATGACAACGGAAAGAAATCATGAGAAACCTTTACTAAAAGGTCGTAATATTTGTACCTTAAAGCAAATGAGAGGAAAGCAAACGAATGAACGAACACAAAGATACGACGCCACGCCTTCTTCAATGAATCTACACGACACGATTCGTATAATACTTATTAGTTCCTTTTATAAGCTTATGCCTTTGTAAGTGTGTTACCTATTGATATCATATTTTATCTTTCGCTTAAACTCATATTCGGACCAGACTTTAGCGATTTTTATAAAATACTTACTTAGCTCAAATGAAATCAAGCAAAATCCCAGAGGTTCCCATATGAGTTAAGAGACTCTACAAAATTGGTGGGTTCTATATCCATGCTAAATGGCCTCACGGAAAATCATAAGTCCGCATCTATCCGTAAAGTGATCGAAAATACACCTTAAAAGTTTACGCTTATTGGACCTATTTAGACACCTTGAAAAATTCCCAAAACTCCCGAAATTCATTTATGTCATAAATATCACTCCTGTAAAAGGAGAGCTCCCAATTCCTTATGGTTTGAAATGAAAATCAAACAATCCAACTAAATTTGCACCTGCTTTCTCGCCTTTGACACTTGATCTTGTAAAATTCAAAAATACGACTTAGACAACTCCAAATTCGACCAAACCACTTGGAAAACTTAACTAAGACATAAAATAAACTTTTCCCACAAAACCCAGGTTATTGCACTTATAAAATTGGATCTATAACACACACAAATTCGACATATGATGCTGTCCAGCTTTAGGGTTTATTAAAACCACTATAATTACATGTTTAGACCATTAATTACACTTAGGTTCCATTCCAATTAGGGTTTCGAATTTATTAGGCATGATAACCTTTATATATGTGGTTCGGTTCTTATGCTCAACATATATCTATGATCCGATTCAATAATACGACACATACATGTTCTCTTAACATTACAAGGTTCAATTCGTATGGTTTGTGTTTGTTGGTTTCATACGGTTCGGCCACAAAAGAAAAACACAAGCTCGACTAAAACAACATGATACAATAAATGTTAACGTAAGGTGTATTAAAGGAAGACGGAAAGAACATTGTTATACCTTAGCTCGTTGTAACAATACTCTCGACACCAAGGAGTTGGTGCTCGGCCGAATAGAGAAGAAAAGAAAAGAGAGAGGCAAAAACTAGGGTTTCCAAATTGTGTAAATGTATTGTATTTATAGGTGTACAATTTCGGTTTAGGGCTTTGAGGAGGGGGTTGGGCTTCGGCTTGGGTCCAACCGAACAACAAAACCCACGGCCCAATGGCCTTCGGCTCTTGATCCACACGAAACAAAACAAACGCCCTTATGGGCTTTGGCTCTCGGCTCCATACAAACAACGAATCGCCCAAATGGTTCACCATTAACTAAAACGAGGCCCAACATATTAGCTAAACGCTTAAATCTCTCGTCGTACTCAAAATCGATCACGTAACATATTCGTTAAGTTTTAATTATTCGTAAATTAGTTTTAATTTCGTTAAATGATTATAAACGATTTTGCGTGATTTTATAATTTTTGATTTCGAGGGTATGTTAGTCTTTATCTATGTTTCGTATTTTAGGTTTTACAACTCTCCTTCTAAAAGAAAATTTCGTCCTCGAAATTGAACAAGACGGAATGAATAGAAACAAATCGGATTTTGAATTTCAAGGAACATAGCTAACGCGAAACTTATCCTAGAACAAACGGATTCTTATCGAATATTCAAACTCATACTTTTCGAAATCGAACCAATAATCAAATACTTATAACAGATAATCATATACTTATTGACGACAAAGTAAAATGATGAGATGTCAAAATCAAACAACACGCCTAACTTATTCAGATATCCAATGAGGAGAACAAACATATACATAGACAAAACGAATCCTAACGGTCTTACTAATCGCAAGCACGTGGAGACGCATGCTTAGGGGCGTATATAGCAATTCATAGGTTCATGCGCACTATAACGATTTCGGATCCCAAGCGCATAAAACTTATACGTAATGATATCGACGAAAATCTCACAATTAGGTACGGAATTTCAAACGAACATGAGAAGTGCCAAATAATGATACAAGTCAAAGTCCATTCACATATCAACCACGATATTTTCCCAAACGCATATGATTTCAATAAGTCCAAATTATATGATCTCGTATTATCACGTTGATCAAGCGCCATAATACTTGCATCACATAACAAGTTCTTATTGTCATCATTTTCGTCCCGGTCATGATAAACCACATAACTAATATCGAACAAAACGGATAACATATAAATAACAAGTAACATACCAAAACAGCCGTGTACACATTCATGCAAAGATATAACACATCGATAACTTACCATATCACAAAGAAAGGAGGCCACCAACTAGCATAAACGGTTCCTCGTGACTCATTACCGACGATCCAAAAGAAAACGGGATATTAACAAAATGCCGACGATAAACTTCACGATTCAAACCGAGTTCAACAAATCGAGAAAAGCAATACGGATCGTAATCACTTAGCGGAATATCAAATCGTCACAAAACACATGACAAACGAATCGTAATATCACAAGTCGCTACCAAATCATATGAAGTAGATGAACCTTCCCACCACCGGTTGAATCATGTTAAATCGTTGCCTTTGGTTGATTCGTCCGCCTCCAAAGAAGATCCCGATGTCTCCACAGCACTACAATCGAAAGTGGCTTCGCTTCACGAACCTCTCCAAAGACAGTGGATTGCAAAGAACGCAGGTCGGCACCATCTTCTTCGCTCCACGTAGTCTCCATCTAACGATCGACAAACGGACGAGCGAAAACAAAATAACAAAATTGATAACAGAGGAGGGCCAATTCAAGGAAGGCAAAAGGATATCAAGTCAATCGAACGACCATCAAAAGGAATCGAAAATATCTCGAACAAAGCGGAAACCTAATGTCACCCAATCCTCACAGTCATAGCCTAAGCTCTAAGGGTCCTAAAACCTAGAGCTCGATACCATAATTGTAACACCCCAACCCGACAAGGGTAAAGATATCACAAATACAGCTTCATATCGAACTTTAAGTATTATACAAAAGCGGAAGCCTTTACAAAATAATCAAAAGAAAACATAAATAACTTAATAATCAAAATAAATATAAGATCTCTAGGTAAAGTCTTGCTCTCAACTCTACTCTCAAACCGGATCGCCCATCCCACAAGCTCATCTTGAATGCTTAATACCGCCGCAGAAAAGAAAATGCGGTGAGCTTACAAAGCCAGGTGAATGATATAATGAAACGGAAACTAAACAAAGCAAATGCAATCAAACAAATGAAACGAATAACGAAGTCGCAGCGGAGTGAGCATAATGAATCATAGAGGATTCGGAACACAAACACACGTAAATCCTAAGAACAACTAGCAATCAAGAGCAACTCACATAGCATATTGATGACACAAACGCAAACACATTAGAATATCCAGACACTTAACATATCAAGAAGATAGATTACATATAAACCAAACGAAAAGTCTAAGGACTAACGGAAGCAGCTCCTAGAAGGTAAACATGGCATTCATACAAATCAATTAATCTACATTTAACACACTTTATTCAATATCGTAGCAATGAATTAGCAATCAAATCATGGCAATCACACATACGGATAAGACACACAGAGACAAGTTATAACCAAATGCATAAAGACATAACATAGCTATTAGCAATTATCGTAATGATATCATAAGCTAAACCCGCTCAAATCGAATCTTAACATCGCCAGAGTTTTAACATGGCGGTCACATATGCGCAGATGATAACTAACCGATAGGCAAGGTTTATAAAATTAATCGAACCATCATACATACTAAACTTTCAAAATACTCAATTGTACACTAGCACATTCATCTCGCAGATCAACGCATTCACGTAACGATAAACTAACATAATATCGATATAATGAATCATGTTTAAACATATTAATCATATCTTAGCATAATGACGGTAGTCTCATAAACATACAAAAGCATAAACACATATAATAACATATAATAAGCCTAGAACATAATCATAAACACTTGAACATACCGAATCATAATCGAATACTTAACATAGAGATAATGAGATAAAGATTTAGTTAACTACCACGAGCCCGAACATATCATATCGAAGTAACTTTCTTATTCGGAGGGTGACCTCGAATACCTTTTATAATACGAGGAGGCCTCGGTAACCAATGGAGTAGTTAGCTCCCAAAATTTGTGAAGACGCCATTGCACACGACATCATTCACCGCATAAATCATATCGATAATGCATCGATCTAGGATGCATCCATACGCCCTTCCTACATATACAAAATATGCTCCACCATCCGTGGACGTGGCGTAACATCACTCATCGCCCCTAGAGTCATATCGAGGTGCATCAACGACACGGACATGGAACCCCATGACTAGTGAAATATTTGGCTCGGTGTCAAACTAACTTAGGTCAAACAGATTGTCATAATTAACACGCATCATAATTCATCATAAAGTCAAAGATATATATATATCGAGGTTTCATATCATAAAGTCCAAATCGATATTTCATGGTTCACTAAATGTAAGTTTCGGAGAAGCAACGGATCAAACAAATCGTAAAGGGTTCATATCAAATGTCGAAATCAAAGGTTCATATCGCAATCACATATCATACGCTCATAATCGAGGTTCATAATCGGTGTTCATAATCGAAGTTCATAATCGAAATTCATAATCGAATTCATACTCAAACATAGCAAGGCTCAACAAAGCGTAAGTTCGATAAACAGAGATTCATATAAAGCAGAAGGAATCATAGCAATGGCATAGGAAATCCTAATAAGCATAAGAGGTATGACAACGGAAAGAAATCATGAGAAACCTTTACTAAAAGGTCGAATATCCATACCTTAAAGCAAATGAGAGAAAGCAAACGAATGAACGAACACGAAGATCTGACCATCGCCTTCTTCAATGAATCTACACGGATTACGATTCAGTATAATACTTATTAGTTCCTTTTATAAGCTTATGCCTTTGTAAGTATGTTACCTATTGATATCATATTTTATCTTTCGCTTAAACTCATATTCGGACCGGACTTTAGCGATTTTATAAAATACTTACTTAGCTCAAATGAAATCAAGCAAAATCCCAGAGGTTCCCATATGAGTTAAGAGACTCTACAAAAATTGGTGGGTTCTATATCCATGCTAAATGGCCTACGGAAAATCATAAGTCCGCACCTATCCGTAAAGTGATCGAAAATACACCTTAAAAGTTTACGCTTATTGGACCTATTTAGACACCTTGAAAATTCCCAAACTCCCGAAATTCATTTATGTCATAAATATCATATCACTCCTGTAAAAGGAGAGCTCCCAATTCCTTATGGTTTGAAAATGAAAATCAAACAATCCAACTAAATTTCGGACCCGTTTTCTCGGCTTTGACACTTGATATTGTAAAATTAAAAATACGACTTAGACAACTCCAAATTCGACCAAACCACTTGGAAAACTTAACTAAGACATAAAATAAACTTTTCCCACAAAAACCCAGGTTATTGCACTTATAAATTGGATCTATAACACACAAATTGACATATGATGTCTGTCCAGCTTTAGGGTTTATTAAAACCACTATAATTACATGTTTAGACCATTAATTACACTTAGGGTTCCATTCCAATTAGGGTTTCAATTTATTAGGCATGATAACCTTATATATGTGGTTCGGTTCTTATGCTCAACATATATCTATGATCCGATTCAATAATACGATTACATACATGTTCTCTTAACATTACAAGGTTCAATTAGTATGGTTTGTGTTTGTTGGTTTCATACTGTTCGCCACAAAAGAAAAACACAAGCTCGACTAAAACAACATGATACAATAAATGTTAACGTAAGGTGTATTAAAGGAAGACGGAAGAACATTGTTATACCTTAGCTCGTTGTAACAAAACTCTCGACACCAAGGAGTTGGTGCTCGGCGAATAGAGAAGAAAAGAAAAGAGAGGCAAAACTAGGGTTTCCAAATTGTGTAAATGTATTGTATTTATAGGTGTACAATTTCGGTTTAGGGCTTTGAGGAGGGTTGGGCTTCGCTTGGGTCCAACCGAACAACAAAACCCACGGCCCAATGGCCTGACTCTTGATCCACACGAACAAAACAAACGCCCCTTATGGGCTTCTTGGCTCTCGCTCCATACAAACAACGAACGCCCAAATGGTTCACCATTAACGAAAACGAGGCCCAACATATTAGCGAAACGTTTAAATCTCTCGTCGACCAAAATCGATCACGTAACATATTCGTTAAGTTTTAATTATTCAGAATTAGTTTTAATTTCGTTAAATGATTATAAACGATTTTATGATTTTATAATTTTTGATTTCGAGGGTATGTTAGTCTTTATCTATGTTTCGTATTTTTAGGGTTTTACAATTTTCTCTATCTGCTATAAGTATCTTCGACATACTTATGCTTACGCATCATACGTGTTGTAGCGTTGTGCCTCTTTCTCTACGAAATCTCATCATTCGTCCTCGAGTTTGGACATTTGTTTTGGGTCTTTTGGAAACGGATTTGGGAAGTGAATGACATGGTGCTAGTGTAACTAAGTCGAGTATTTCAAAAATCATTGAACCTCAGGTGAATATAGACTGATCACCTATATTTAGCCAGGGACAGTGGGACATAGCCTGATCACCTATGCCCGACTCAGAGGTCAATTTTGCAATACTGGGAGTAGTTATGATAGAGTTATGTCTGGTTGGTTTTCAGTTTGATTTTTGAGAATGGTAAAGTTTATGTGTGTGTATACTAACATTGAATACCGAAAAAGTTTACCTTCACACACAACACACTGGCATCACAATTCTTGTTTATCGCGATATTTTCCTCTTTATGGAACGCTTTTCATCGTCGTATAGTCATGATATGACTTTGGATTATTTTTTTGGAATCGTTGTAACCGTCTGACCTTGCTTCGCATCGGTTCGGGCTAGACCCGATTGGTCACAAGTTTGCATTCGGGTTTCGTGAAGTTGTAATAAGCTCGTCGAGCATATTGAAGTGTTTGGAATCGATCTTGGCTATGTTTGAATTTGGATTATTAGATTCTGCGATTTTGGTTCTTGTTGTCAAACTGGATTAGCTTATTCTTGTGGTTTTGTTTTGGTCTTGTTACAGACGGATCTACCCCAAGCCTTATCTAAGATCGATGTTGTTCCATCAATGATGTTACCTCGATGTTGTACCTTACCTTCTATCGATGTGTATGTGTTTAGTGTAACCGTTTGGAACCGTCGACGTTCACCTGTATTTGGAATTTGATTTGATATCGATTGGTAGTCGGATTTCTTTTGGAATTATGATTTTGGATTTAGATGTCGTACCCTTCCGCGTTAAGTATTAAGTGCACTACTGATTCAATCGATTGATTGCTACTAGTAATTGATACTCTCCTTCAGAGACGTACTCTGAACTTGCTAGACTCTCCATTCGACGGAGATTCTGTTGGGCCCGATAGAAACCTTAAGACCTTAAGGAGCAACCTGAACCGTGATCCTTGGGGGCTGACGCCTAATACCTCATTCATCTCTCAAGAATATTAATTATCTTTGCTACCTCCTTATGATATATTCATTCGTGCCACTATTGTCTTTCAAACTGTTTTCAACTTTTCCAACGATTATTTTGTGGTCACCCTACGAAATATTTTGCTGCTATAATATAAACGAAACCTTGGAAGTGAATTTCACGCCTATATCTGGGTAGTTGTTGGTCGTGTCACCAAACCTGCTCAGTTTTTGCTAATCGAAGAAACGAACACCATGGACAACCTTACTCGCTTGTACGCGAAGGAGCTTGTTATACATTGTGGAGTGCCGATTTCTATCATTTCTGATCATGAAGGTCGTTTCACATCGAATTTCTAGTCATCACTCCAAGAGCCATGAGAACAAGTCTTGGTATGAGTATTGGGTATCATCCATAGACCGTTGGCTAGAGTGAAAGAACCATTCAAACATTAGTGGACACGTTGCGTGTTGCGTGATCAATTTCGGCAATGGTTGGGATAGACACCTCCCATTGGTCGAAATCTCTTATAACGATAACCACTTAAGTCTCGCCATCGTAAACGTGTAAAGCTTGATCCTTGTTATATTATTCATTTCAAAATCCTTGCTAGGGCTGGACGGGTAGCTTAGAGACTTGAGAGGCCATCAGAACTTAGCTTTTTATGACGTTTTCATGTGTGTAATCGGAGGTAATTCTTCGCTGATGAGACAGACGTTGTCCTTGCTGGAAGGGTGTCTAAGTTGTATTGAGGAACCTATAGAAATCGTAGAGTATGAAGTCAAACGACTTGACTCAAGTCGTATTTTGTTGTTAAGATTTGATGGAACCATAAGAGATGTCCTGGGTTCACCTGGAAAAGTGAAAATGGGATCTTGTGAAAATATGTTTATCTCTTTTCAAATCTAACGAGTAACTTGAATTGAATCGTGAGGACACGATTCTGTAAAGGAAGGTAGTCTGTGACAACCCGCTTATTCAGATATTCAGTTTACAAGGAATTATTCCAGTGTTTCCTTTACGATCTTTCCTGAGCTCGTTTGACGCGAAAACAAAAAGTTATCTCATGAAACGTGAAAGATTAGACACAATGCGTACTGGCACAACCGATGATTTGATTTAATTTTGATATTTTATATGAAAAATTATTCGTTTGAACAATCGTTATGATTGGAAAAATTATTATGAACGCAATTGCGTAAGTTTCGTAATTTTTATCGGACGTTTGCTAGTCTAAATGAGTCCCGAATCCCTAACTGATAAAAGTTTGCAAAAATTCAGAAACGGTCCATGTGGTAATATTACGCCGCCTACCCCAGATTTTGGACATTTGCATGAATGGTCCTTGTGGCTAGTATAAAAAGAAAAGATGTGTTAGGGTAAGGGTTTGGAATAAAACTACTCCTCCCTCATCCTCAACTTCCGCAACTGCCACTCCGGCGCCGCCACCCTCCTCCACTGCCTCATCCACCACCTGCGCCACCATGACACCACCTAACAGCCGCTATTGGTGACACAAAGGACATCGTATATCAAAAATTAGATCGGGTTTAGAAGATGGTTGCACCGTGTTAATCTTTGCATCATCTCACCACTATCCTCTCATCTCTCTTTTTCTATTCTCTTAAATTCTTGGTATGCCGAATGTCAATCTAATATTTTTTTTAGTTTGTTTTGCTTAAAAACGAGTATAAATGATTTTGCTACGTTTTTGTGGAATAAATGGTTTAAAACAATTTTAAGTATATGATGAATCAGTTCGCGTGGTAAAGTGGGCATAAAAAAACGTTTCGTTATTGTCTTCGTGTGGTAATTCAAGTTGTAAACAAATCTTTGGAATTAATAAGAGATTAAAAATGAGTTGGTTTTCTTCGTGTGATTAAACCGGTTTCCAACTGTATTCAATAAGTTTCGTGTGGTATTAACCTTATAAAGGGTTCTTAATGGATTTCGTGGATGTTAAAATGAATTAAACGTTTTTATGAAGTGAATCCGTGTATTAATTTTTATAAATCGTGTAAATGGTGGTCATGATGTTCTTGCAACTTGAGTCGGGTCATACTCGACTAGGTTTGTGGGTCGAGACCAGTTTTGGTCCGGTGTGAGTCGTGGATCGGGTAAGTTGCATATTTTGTTTGGGTTCGTTTATGGATTTTCTTGTATGATCCTAATTTCGGTTTGTATTTGAAGTTGATATTTCATCTAGTTGAGGCCTTTTGTACATTAGAGTTGGATAATTGATTTGCTCGTGTTAGATTACACTTAAATATTAATACATGTGTTTTAAGTAGAGCGTGTTTTTTTGGTTCTCGTGTTGCAAGTAAGCACGAGAGAGTATAGGCTTAAGCTCGTCCATTCTGTTTGCCAATTAGTAAACATAAACCGAGATGATGAAATTGATTTGTGTGAATTCGTATTTGTTGTTTCCTGCCCACGTAGGGTGTGTCCGATTTCGCTTAAACTTATTGTTTCAGATTATAAGGTTTCAAGAATGGTTAATGTTTTTGTCTAAAACATATTCGTTACCGCTTATAATGGAGCTTTCTTTCTATAAAACTGCTTAAACTACTTAATTTTTTTTAACTACTATCACATTTGAAATGATGTATTGGGCCAAGTTGTATAATGGACCAAATGTGTAACGGGCCAAGCCCAAATATCTAATATAGGGTGCGTTTGATTAAGTTTTGGGCCAAGCCCATTAGTATTAAAAGTTGTATTATTATTGGTTTGTTAGTTTATGTTTGAGTGTGAGCGTATAACTTCGGATATGGGAATATTTGACTAAAGAGTTTTGATTTGTCATTTATCATTGGCATAATTGGTACGTTTCAGAAAATGTTCAACGTGACTTTGGGATTAATACTTGGACTTGGTACTCGGTAATTGGAATGATGATTTGGATTGGATGAGAATTATGAATTTGGACATTTGGATCGTTATTGGATTCATGATATTAGACGATGGAAATTATTGGACATTTTGGGACAAGACGGTATAATATATTAGACTTGATTAAAATTTAATATATCAGACACAGATCGGACAAAAATATTCAATAAAGCCAAAGGCTAATAATTACGCGAATGATAACGAAACAAAATTATTGTAACTTCAAACTTGGTATATTAAAGTCACGACGACTTGGGAATGTTTTAACGCGTCATGCCAAAATTTACAAAAACATTCTAAACTTATATTTTTAAATTAAAATCTCATTTATTGTTATAAAACCCGACAAGAATCTGAACAAGTGTTCTTTTTAGGTGGTAAAACCTTTATTGTTTGAATTGCAAATTCAAACTTATCATTATTTATAAAACATGTTTGTTTTATGCAAGCTATTTGGGATTATGGGGTGAATGTCGAAACTTACCAATTGACTTATTTATTTAAGTAATTATGGGTCGTTATTGTCTAACATCTTTCTAGACACTGTGTTCTCGACGTGAGTCCTGGTTAATACTTCTTGACTATTCCTCATAATATATTGGGATATATATTATGTTTTGGTCTGAGTTACGTTTGGAATGAGTTATGTTTGGATGATACTTTTGGCGTGAGTTGTATGTCGAGTCTTTGTTTCCTTACCACCACACGAAACGTTAAAACTAAACTTTGAGATATTGATACTGGATTTTTGAAATCTTTGATATGAGAATTCCACGAAAACTAAGATGCGTTGTCTTTCAGAAATTCATTTACTTTGCTAGACGTATTATGAGATAGCAAATTCCATTAGGTTGTGTCGATGTCCTACCGTTGTGCTTGTACTTTATGGATATAGTTGTGCTTTACTTTGGAGAATGTTTTGCTTTGATCACTGATGCCAGTTGTGATTCTTGTGTTACTTCATTTGAGGTGAGTTCATTGCCCTTACTTTTACTTGCTTTTAAACTGTTTTGGGGGAGAATACATGCTCGTGTTTACTAAATGCACCGTTTGATTGATTTGAATAAGCAATTGTTACTTGGTTTGATGAAATGCGTGATTTGGTTTGATGTGTTTCTTATTAAGTTTGTCTGATTTAATTGATTCAACAACATATAATTGAGATTCTCTAGGCAAGATTATTGATTTATATAAGTTATTAATATTTTACAATCAATTATTCCCTTAACATTTGTAATAACAGCGACATAAGTCTAAATTCCATGTAATGTCTTCAATATGGCACTCTGCACTCATATAATCTTCTCCATGCAATTTCATGCAATGACTAACACACTTTTTATGTTCACAATTCGGTGGTGAATAAACATATTCATCATGGCAATACTCCACCACATTGCGTGACTCCATACCTGAGATTTACATAATCCAAAAGTTATATGATTAATTAGATAATAGTGCAGTTATATGATTAATTATATGAGGTCTACATTTATTTCTATGCTCATATACATATATTTAATAGGTAATGCAAAATTTTGGTAACTCACAATGTTTCAGCATAACTTGGACTAAGTTAACTTCAATAAAATCATCTTCTAAAACTTTGAACTTATAAATTATAATAAAACATTACCTGACATCAGGGGAAATAGATCAAAGATCATGAACACTAAAGACTTTTTCATGTTCAACAATTTTAATGATCTATTATGTAACACTGACATAAAATAATCTCGTTTGTTAACAACAATTGCCAATTTATTCACACTTATTTTCCATTTTAGTCTTTAAACCACATATTAACTAATACCACTACAAGAATAAGTGGGATGGGCGAGGAAGGTTTTGGCGAGGACAAGATGTCCTTGCTAACAGTCACTAAAAAAAAAACACAATTTTAATTACAGGATACCCCGATGCAATACGTGGGCACCTTGCTACTTTTCCTATCACGGGCGAGATCAAGGTGGTGTAGTTTCACCCTAAGAAAAAGAATAAAAGTTTTCTAAAGCATTTTTGTAAGAAAGAGAAAACATTAATTTTCATGATAATGTCTCATAAAAAGTCATTGCAAAGAAAAATGAAACCAAATTTTACCTCTGATGATCATGAAAAAGACAAAAAGTGTTGAGACAATTAAATTCATTTTCATCATGATATATTTATGTGTTGTTGATAGACTGATGGCCTAACATTTTAAAATTTATGTATCCTATATACTAAAAGATAAAGTCTTCTTCATTAATGGTAAGTTTTAAAGTTTCAAGTGCTGAGTCTTAATGACTAAAAAACTTTTAATTAAATTCATTCTTCTTACTTGAGACTTCTAAACCCATACAAAACTGAAGTGTCGACACTTAAGTTTCAAACTTAAATGTCCACACTTAATTTTCACCTTTATGCCCAAAAGTTTTATCATTAATGGTAAGTTTTAAAGTTTCACCTTTATGCCCAAAAGTATATCTTTATGTCCACACTTAATAATCAAAATGCACCAAAACTTATTAGTGCATTAAGATTATAAATTACTGCATCACAGTTATAAAGTTACTGCATCACAATCATGATTTTAGTGCATCATAGTTGATTCACTTAACTATTAACTATGATGCAGTAACTTATAATAAAGATGCACCAAAATTTATTAGTGCATTAAAGTTATAAGTTATCGACACGGTTATAAATTTATCGCATCATAATCATGATTTTGGTGCATTAATATTATAAATTATCGCATCACAATTATGATGGTGATGCAAGATTTTTATAACTATTATGCAAGAATAAATTTTATGGAATTTTTTTTTGCCAGGGGGGTGGTGGTGACACACGTCACATGACATGGCATGGCGATGTGGAAAAGTGACACATGTCACCTCCACACGCCTTCTCATTCTTTTCATTATAAGAAACATTTCATTTTAACCTACCCTATATATATATATATATATATATATATATATATATATATATATATATATATATATATATATATATATATATATATATATATATATATATGCGCTGGCTCCATTGAGAACGTTTTATCGGTAAGATTGAAACAATCTTAGCCATCCAATTAAATTAAATTTGAATCATTTAATAAGGCATTTAAAATTAGTATAAGGGCAAACAAGTAATTAGATCCATCATAACTTTTAATTTAATATTAATGGCTCCTACATTTTTGGTCTCCAAGATTTAAAATTGATGTACTTACTTCTCGTATGGGACTTTTGCTTCTTTTTTTTTCTTCTTTTTTTTTCCTTTGTTTTTTAAATCAATTTTTATTTTTTTTCATCTATGTTTGATTATCAATAAAATAACATTGAATCAAGATGAAGATTCACAATTAAACAACAACAGATTCACGATTACAAGTGGATTATGTAAATGTGAATCGTCAAATTAATGAATCATTGAATATTGAATCGCTAATGAATTGTGATAGTGAATCGTTAAATAAGTGGATAGTGAATCATCAAAAAACTATATTAGTCTTTTAATTTAGAATCATATTTAAATTGATGAATCATTAACAAAAAATTGTTAGTGCTTTGATTGAATCATGTAGGCATCATCATAACACATTAGTGAAGATTGTATCATAAAAGTCCGATGACAATTCTTACATCTTACTCCGTGATGACGCCAGATTTTGTGAATCACAAAAACTAGACAACGGAATTATAAATGAATGCATAAAAAAGCTATTCATAGTTATAGTTGTTATAATTGTGAGATAAATATTAACATAATCATTCTTTAATGTCCATTTTCACAGTGGCATAATTAAATTCAAAAAACCAAATAGTTGAATATAAAACAATTTAGTGAATCATTGGTATTTAATGGATATATATAAAAACTGGAACACGTACTACTGATAAAGACATAAAAGAAATGAAAAGCGAAGGATCAAAATAGTTTTGGGAAGCCAATTTCAAATTCGGATATGCAGGAGTAAAAAAAACGCTTGCTTTATAAATTATAACGAATATGAACTCGCGGTCATGAACGCCGTCTAAATCTAAATATGAAACGAAACAATTATTGAAAGACTAATTCCAGATAAGAAGTTATTCATTAGGAGTGAATATGCAAAGATTGATAAATGTTCATAATCTATACTACATACTAATCGCATTTAGACTTCTATAAAAGGAAGTCTTAAAATCAGAAGTTCTACACATCTTACTATAATTAGTAATTCATATAATTAAATTCTACACTATAATGTACACTAATGACACATTAAATTTTAGTATTAAAATGAATGTTACAAACTTATAATAATACAAATTATACTTGTAATTTTTATCATAAACATTCAAGTTTTACAAAGTTCAAATGAGTATAATTATGGATATCTATATTTGTATTAATATACTTTACTAAATTCAAACACGCATCTACTCTTTTCGAACTATCAAACGGTAAACCACAATCTCGACTCTCAAAATCGACATGTTAGAGTACCTTGCATTACATGCAGTACTATGCTAGTATAACAAATGTGTCAAAGCACACAACTTGAGATTACACACCAACTAACTGCTGCACAATGTAACAAACATATATCTAAATAAAGAGTAGCAAAAAATGACAGCAAGGATTGCACCTGCAAATAAGTGCAAAATGGTCATCAGTTGTCTTTTGCATCAAGTATTGCATTAAGTTTAGAAGGTAAATGGATTGTGTAAAGTGTTTGCTGTGAACCTGCGTGAATATGTAGTGTAGGGTAAACCAAACATTCCATTTGTAAAGTGGTGTAAATATGATATCAGTAGCAAAGTTACATGTCCTTGAACAATATTTGATCATAAAGTCTTCTTGCAAGACGCTCCTCCTCCTTTCACTCGATGTCTTGCAATTTAAGACACTTCTCATTAGTCATCCAAAATTAAATGAAACATGTAAAATATCAAACACAAAGATCAACGGCCTACTTTCTCGATGTTCTCTCGTATCGCATACTTGCAGTTTCTCCCATTTAATGTTTAAATTTGTATACCTCCTAACCATACTTGCATTAATATGTACACTTCATGTGAACACCAAATATATAACTACATTCAAGTGCGTACTGGTCACTCCTACTAAGACACTAAAAAAATAAAAATAAAAACGTTTACACCATATAGAAAAAAGCGTATAAGATTATTTCTTAGATTGAGATTACCACTTGCATGTGTCTTCCATAATACACCACCTGAATGAACTTTAAGCTTATCTGGTTCTGCATTGCACATCAAGTTATAAAGAGATGCATAAAAGAGAAGACCAAAATAATGGGAGCATACTTGGGTTTCTATAAGTTTTCCGTTAACAATTCTAGAACTCCTAATGATTCTTAAACCATGATCAAAACCTATGAAAGCAGGCAGTTTCAAATTAAGGACTCATTTGACCTTGCATATTAAAAACGAAACTAATACAATGCTTATTATCAAGCATGTGAGCCTTTAAATCTACCCATTTCAGCCCTTAAATCTACCCGTTTCAGCACCTAAACCTACCCGTTTAAGCACTTCAGTCCCATTTCAGCATCCAAACTTCAGGCCCTAAACACATACGTTACAGGCCCTGTTTCAAAACTCAAATCCACCCAGTTCAGCCCCCACTTCAGCCCTCAAACGCACCTATTTGAGTCAAATTTTAGCATTTAAACGCACCCAATTCAGCCCCTGTTTCAGCATGCAATGCTTTATTTTGGGTCAAAATGTGTTTGTTATTGATTTTTGAAAGTGATTATGAAACATTGAGATGATATAACTAACTGTAACGAAACAGGTTGTTTAAGATGGTGTTTGAATGAAATTAGTTTTGCTGCAAAATTTACCCTTAAACTGTTAGTCTAGATAATTAGTTTAATGATGCCGAGAAACTGTGTAAAACGCTATAATAAGATAATCACTTTCAAAACGCAATGCCATACATACCCTTAGATAATAAGATGAGTAGTACCCAAAAGGAAACCGGTGGGGGGCTTACCGAACTGCTTCTTTGAGCCAGCCTTGAGGCGCGTAGCTTGGTTGGTTATGTAGGAGAGGAGTTGGCAGAAAATGGTCATGTTCCCCCAAGCGGGCGGACACTCTCCTACACCTTAGCATCCCGCTCTGATCATTTCCTTCCATGGCCGGGTGTGCCCATCAGCCTTGTAAGTTACCAACATTTTCCTAGATGTCACAATAAAAATAGCACTTATTATTTCTGGATAGTTTTTTCATAATATGTTATTATGATTATGCATTGGACATGTTTGTTTATAAGTCTCTCTAGTCTTGATAGAAAATTGTTTTGACTTTTAAAACTTTAGAAATAAATATTTATTTTGTTATTTCATCATTAAATGTATAGGAAAAGCTATTATGTTAATGCTTTTGTATACCCTGTTGGTCCCATTTTCAGCATTTAAACGCACCCAATTCAGCCCCCGTTTCAGCACTCAAACACACCCGTCTCAGCCCCTATTTCAGCACCTAAACATCCAGATTTCAGCCCCAAAACTTTAACCCATTTTACTCTACAAAACCACCCATTTGAGCCCCTAAACCCACTCGCTTAAGACCCCATTTCAGCCCTCAAACACAGCAATTTCAGCACCTAAAGCCACCCCATTTCAGCCCCTAAACGTACTCCATTCTAGACCCCACCTCAGCCTCCTAAATGCACAAATTATGTTTGTTATTCAATTTTAGTTCCTTGTTTGTTGATTTGTGGAAATAACCTTTGAAAGAATAAGCAAACCTGTTCGTTAGATGTGGAAATGGAACCTGGTGTAGCTGATGTACGGGTTGTTCTTAACCTGATCAATCTTCATCACACCGATTGCATGCCCCGTGGCCTATAGCAACCCAACCAACAAATGTAAATAATAATAATCATCCAGCACATGTTCTATCAAACTATTAACCTCCCCTTATAAAGCGGCTAAAATTTCAATTGCCACTATCCAATGCTCCATAATCTCAGCTTGAACTTCCATATCCAGTAACTGCAGCATAGTGTCGCTCGTCTTCTGCAATTTTTAGCCTGATGTAGAGGTTCGGGTATTCCAGTCCTTCACATTCACCTGTACACGGTCTGTTAAGTCATTCACATTATATGCCTGGATGTTTTATTTCTATCATGCACCATTTATCACTAAAAGTTTGGCTACAGGTCTCTTGATTTAATATCCGCATAACATTTTAATATTAAATCTTTTGAATGAATCCGGCTAATAATATAAACAGCTAAGAGAACTTCAATTTTATTTTTTCAATCTTACCTCTTCTCTCTTAATTTCATATCAGATGTTTTTTTCGTTGTACCCTGCAAGAACACAAGTGCTTTCATAATGATATAAAACCCTGAATCAAGAAAACAAAATATTAATTAACTCGATACACCAAAATCACCAAAAAACAAAACAACCTAAAAAATGCATTAAGGTTATACCCTTTGAAGCATAACTGAATCACTATTCTGCTACGTTACTTCCTGTAAGCTTGTTCATTTAGACATCGACTCAAAATGATATTCTGCTATAGAAAGCACATTACTTTGATGAGCTTTTTATGGAACATTAAAATAACTTCACTTTACATATTGAATCTACTATCAACCACATAAACGTATGAAGATATGATTGGCAAAAACGTGACTATAGAAGTTAAAAGTGCTGTAGTTACATACCCACTGCTTTTAACCCAAACATTTCATCAAACACATTATATGCAAAGTCCAAAATCTTAATCACCATAAAAAAGAAAACCCACATAAAACACCCAAACATAAATTAACCAAATAATCACGCGGACAATCATAAACGCAATCTTTAAAACCTTAAAAACTGAGACACGAAACTGGAACACAGCCTAAGACCAAACCTTAGTCAGTTATTTTGATTGAAAAACCAAGTTACCCTTTGCCGTCAAGCGCTTCCTTCCATTATTCCTTATAACTGCTACAACCTTTTCTAGCCCTTCTCCTCTCATATTTCTTTCTCAAGCTTCTTCAACTGTTAAAGATTAATGTAAGTTAAAGTACCAATTATAGCTTGTATGCAACAAAGCAGCAATATACTTAAAAGGTTAGTTATATGTTCTATGAAGCAATAAAATAATGTAAGCACAAATAAGCTCGACTGCATTTAATTATAGGATGGCTCGATTGATTATTGGCATAAGTGGCATGATGACTATCTTTTTATATATGATAAATAGCTGTAACAACACATGACCTTGCAAAGACTTGGTGTAACTTCAAATGTCTCTAATATGTCCAATTCCCCAAGCTTCTTATCACTAATAAGAGGCCATAAATCTAATAAATAACCTAACCAACATGTAGACAGATAATAGCTAAACATCGCTGTAATCTATACGAAGCATATTATGAGCTGTGAAAAAGGTATTTGAGAGGCAAATTACGGTGTTTCTGACGTCCAAGCCAAAGATTAGCCGCAACCGCGGCCATCTGAATAACTGCAAATCATTAGCGAGGAAAGGTAAACAGCCAACATAATTATAGCAGGCTCATCATATGAGTCGCTTCGACATGTAAAGGGGTCGTTTAGCATCGAAATGTGAAAGTCATTATCTCTTAATGACTATGTTTCCAACGCACCTATAATTAAAAACCTTTTTCAATTACACAATCCTAAATTAAATAACACCAACTCAACCATACCCAAATGAATATACACCTAAATTTCGAAGTACCCAATGCATAAAAATAAAAACACAAACGAACCCTAATCTTATTTTTAAAGAAGAACACATATTTTAACCTTATTAGAGAACCATACCCTCTTGTTATTTTGAGCTCATCCACCGCACCTTCGCATAAGCATACCACCGGCCTTCGGATTCGTTTGAACTTAAAAAAATCCATCAAATTTTCTTAAAATAATAAACCTAATCAGTTTTTATTAGTTAAATTATAAAAAACATTGATTATACTTACCGAAAGTTGTAGCGATAGTATATCCAGAAAATCTAAAGTTTTTCCAACTTTACTTTTCACTTCTCTTCTTTATTCTTCCCTCTGAAATCTGAAAAATTAAACCCGAATAAGTCGATCGAAGTGAAAATAAATTGAAAGGAGAAAATAAAAGAAAATAAATTGAAAAATAACAACTGCTGCTACGATCTTGAATATGTGTGTGGAAGGTTTGATACTGATCTGGATGTATGAAGCAGCAAACCTGGTTCACGGAAATCACCGGTGAAGAGCAAGTCGGTTGGGAAGAGAAGCCGGTTGGAGTGTATATTGTGTTTTGATATGAGTGTCTTGGTTTCGTGTGTGTGTGTTTCTGTGAGCAAGGAAGGATCTGGAATTTTAGGGCAAAAGAGGCGGTGGAGTAGCATTTAATGCTCATTTAATGCTCAGCCAATTAATTTGAGCCACATGTCCGAAAACCAACCCACCGCCCGCTCTTTAGTTATAACGAATTGTTGAAACCCACACGCAATGGGATTGCTTAAAGACTTACTTTTGAACGACATTTAAACCTTAAAATTGTTTTTAGCAAACATGAAAGATTATTAATGTTAAAGGACTTACTGCAGTGTGACACTGAACCTCAAAAATAAGCTTCGCCTAATTTTGCAAAGTTTGCATTAAATGCTTGTTTTTGCATAACGTTACCGCCTTTTTAAGATAATATAAGAATGGATAATAAATGAACCATAAAATTTGAAAATTGAAAATTGTCAATCTTACCCTTGACTTGGTTTGATGAGATGAAGGGTTAATATTATTTTCATTCTTCTCAATCTCAAACTCTTCTCAATCGATCCTGATTCTATATATATATATATATATATATATATATATATATATATATATAGAGAGAGAGAGAGAGAGTTAGGATAAAATAATAATATTACTTAAAATAAGCATGAATAAAAGAACTATAACCGCAAATTCGACATGCACCCACCTAAATTAGATGCATCCCTATAATCTTATATGCATTACAACGCACCATAGTGTGTTTTCTAGCTTTTAATCATATGCATATATGTATATTAGATGCATTTCATGATTTCTCTTGTTTTTGTCCTCTACACGTGCCGAAATCACGAAAATCAATTTGCACCATCTATACATCAAATTAACTTTCGAAACTCACGATGTTGATCTATATGAATAGAACGCATCTAATGCAAGTCGTTGCATCTCAAATACGTGATTTTGGTCACTTTCACCACTTTATTTTAATTTACTCTCACCGATCCATATATATATATATATATATATATATATATATATATATATATATATATATATATATATATATATATATATATATATAGGATAAAGATCAAATAAAAGACAAATATCCGTATTCACGAAAAAGATTTTTAAGTTCATGAAAAATTTAAACAAATTCCACAAGATATTGGTATGTTGAGTGACATAAAAGGTTGTGAAAGAAGTATTTCTAAAGTGGATACTTTTTCTAAATAACATTGCTTATCAAACCAAATAAGTTGAAATTTGTGTGCATCAAAAAATTTTGCGCATTAAAATTGATTTTGTGCATTAAAAAACGATATAAAACTCAAAATTAGAAAAATTCTTTCAAAAATTTTTTGCACCAAGATAACCGACCTTGTAGAATATTTTTGGATTTTTTCGCTAATTTTTAAAAATATCTTTTACGTAGTGTATCGATATTTGTCTTTTTATTTTAACTTTTCCCTAAATATATATATATATATATATATATATATATATATATATATATATATATATATATATATATATATATATATGTATATATGTATATATATATATATATATATATATATATATATATATATATATATATATATATATATATATATGTGTGTGTGTGTGTGTGTATATATGTATGTGTATATAGATCTATGTATAAGTGGTGAACACACTTAAGATAGTGAACAATAGGAACCTATATAAACATGACAAGTTGCATTTTTAATTAAATAAAATGAAATAGGTATTAAATTATAATTACTATGAGAAAATTAATCAAAAGGGCACTTTTGGTATGTTTCATTCTTTGTTTATCATTGTTTAACCTTCTACACAGTTATTATCACCACAAATAAAAAAACAATGTCACTTATTTAGATCTAAAAACCCATCCTCTCGTCACTTTTTAGATCTCATCCACCAAGAACTTTATTTCATTTCACTTGTTATATTTATGTTCCGCTTTTTCCGTTTTCATTTTTTCTTGTCTTTATGAAAGAATCTTGGATCGATGATGGGTTAGTTTGGATCTTTAAAGATTTGTTAACCATTATAAATAAAAACCGATATCCTTTCTTTATAGTTTGGATCGTTATTAATCTCTTTCTTTGATCAAAATTTATTTGTTTCTATTTGCAAATGACGATACCAAGACAAGGACATCAAAACTCCGATTTATTTCGGATTTAATGTTCACCAAGTGATGCAACTCTTTAATATTTTTTTACAATTGTTTGTGACTTTTTGATCTCGGATTTTTATTGATATTTGCAATAAGTTGTGTCTTCTATATTTTATTTGATCAAAATTCATTTGCTTTTATTTTTATTGACCAAGTCTATCAGATTGGTGTTAATGATAGTAACTCATGTTTGGTTTGGCAAAAAACGAAAGTTGACGGTTACGATAATTTTCATCATAGCAGGTGATACTTGTTAAAGATGGTATATGCCTATATGGAACAGTTTGTTAAAGATGGTACGAGTAGCAGGTTTTAGGATCTTGAATTTGTTTCTTTTGGGATTGTATATCAACTGTTTTGCCGTAACTTGATCCGTAATTTGATCTTCAACAGTCCTGGAATCTTGTTCATTTTAAAGGAAACAATTACATCAAATCGTGTATGTGACTTGCCGTAATTCGAACGGTATTTTATCGGTTTGGTTGTAACGCGGTTGACATATTGGAATGTGTATTCTTATCGGAATCAAAGGCGACTTGTTTTATTTATCCCGACGTGTATCAAACTATTTTTTGTGTAGAACAGTTTTTTTCTAGTTCAATCGTGCATTTGGCTACTTTTTTATTATGACATTTACTTATGAAATTAAATGTGTCAAAAGACTTAATTTGTTATTAAAAATATGTTATAATAATTAGTGTGTCACTAAAATGTATTTAAAAAAAATTGTGTGTTACTACATATGTCAAAGAAATTTGTGTGATAAACATAGTGTGTCATTACAAATTGTCACAATTCTCATTTTCCGGTCATTCTCATATTCCATATTCATCATCTCATAACGGTTCATTCATGATTTTTGCATTTCACATTAAATCGTAATTTTATATTTAATAATTTTTATCATGAGTTTTTATTTTGATTATTAACCCGTTACTTTCAAAATGATCCCAGGTATTTTAAACTTACATTTAGTTTATAAAACTATATTTTTAGTTTTCCTAGTGTTTCAAATTTATTTGGTATTTTAATTATTAACGTTTAATTATTACGTGCGTTTTTCTTAAAAATTTTACGATAATTATTTTATCACCCAAATTTCACAAGGAAAGTATTTTACAATTTTTATCATCTCATTACATTATAATTTGATCTAATAAAAACTTACTTACACCAAGTATTACCAATTACTACACAAGTTAATAATAATTATACTTTACTTATACTTTTCTTTACAAGTCTTACAAATATATATGCAAATAAACTTTTAAAAAAAAAAAAAAAAAAAGTATTTTGGGATACAAGATCCATGAAATCCGGCCATTATAGGGAGGATGTATCAAAATTTGTACAAAAAGTCTTACTTAGATATTTTTACACACAATATTCATTATTTTCATCCACCTCATTTCTCTTTCAAGTGTTAAGAAGTTTTTCTCTTCTTCCTTTTGGCTCCATAACCGGCCTTCAAGTAGATTCAAGGGGATCACAAAAATTTTTCATGCTCTAGTGTTTATACAATCTAGATAACACTCTTGTTTAGGTTTTGAAATAAAAACCTAGGGTGTTTAGGCTTAATCCTTGGTTCTAATCACCTCATCATATCACTTGTAAGCATTTTTTTTCATTTTATGTTTCCTCTTCATTTTCATATGTTCCTTTTCATTTTGGAGCTTATATGCATGTTATGTGATTTATACCATTTATTTCAAGATTTTAGAGTTATTATATACATACTAGTCATCCTATAATTATTCCCAAGTTATTCTTTGGTCTTGATGGTGATTAGAACCCATGACACCCTAAGAAGGTGTATGGTAGGATTAGATTAGCTTTGGAGTTGATTTGAAGGGATTAGAATAGGTTTTGTCCGAGAAAAACTATTTTCGTAAACTATATATTACGTTCTGTCCTTAAACGTATTTCTGGAAAAACCCACTGATGGTAACGACCTTTTGGCCTTGACAATTAGAAAATATACTTTAAAAGCGAATCCGTGGCCGCTTGAGCGGATAAAACGGAGTTATAACGAAGCCGTGGTGAATTTTTAAAGTTTGGCGACGAAAAGTATATTTTTCGAAATTGACAGCATGCGCTTTTATATATTTCGGTCAAAAGCGAGCCTTAAGCTTCACAAATTATTTCGACTAGTCAAAATATATTAGTTTACTTGATACGAAGCTAAGGACATATTTTACGTGAAAGCGGATTTAAAACGACAAATATATGGCCGTTTTCATAAAGTTGCCGTAAGTATTATTTTACGAAAATTATATTATTTTTGACGTAACAAGTTTTTCATTAGCTATATCGTCCATGTTTGCGGCGGTTTTAACTATGATGCAAAACTTTTTATAACAAAGTGTCTTCTAGTAAAATCAAGTTCATCGGCCATATTTTTCAAAACAAAAGCCGTTTGTCAAGCGGAGTTATGGTTATTTATTTACGGATGTTCAAAGATTGGCGAAACTCATTTTCTCACACATTCACAAAACCACCATCTTGAGCCTTGGATATCTTTATGATCAAGGCCTTTTGAGCGAAAACCCCGAACCGAAAACTTTAGATATCGATACAAACTTTCCAAAACCGTCGAGTTCGTTCTCTAACGATCGACGTGACACCGCTATCGACCACTTTTCCGAGCCACTTTTGTTGATTTCATGATTTTCCGGCGACATTGTTTTGCGACGAAAAGTGGTAATTTCACCAAAATCATTATAAAACCATTGTAGGATGACATTTTGACGTAAAACATGTAAGGTCATTTTGAAGGGTCAAGACGTCAAAAGAGTATTTTTAAATCGACGAGTGATGTTTTCAAAACCCATGAATGGTATAAATAACATCTGAAATGCATGCATATCATAACACCATAACTCATTACATATCATAACTCGAGTCATAACATTCATTTTAGGTCGCGGATAGTTCCCGAGCCTCACTTTCGTGCACTTCATTTTGTTAGCATATCAATCACACCGGTGAGTTCACACCCGCTTTTACTCGTTTAAATTCTTATAAACTATTTGGAAGTAGATACATGCTTATTTATCGAAACATTTAAACTCTATTGCCAAACAATATTACTTATACTTTAGACTTGGTGCGTGTTGCGACTAGACTTAAACAAACATCCCAATATTTATATGTTGGAAGGCCATTAATTTGGATACACACCAACGTGAGTCGTTGGAGGAACATCCCACATTCATATGTTGGAAGGCCATTTTATGGATACATCCCAACGTGAGCGTTGGAGGAACATCCCAACACGAGTTGTTGGAAGACCCTATGGTGACATTTATACTTTTAACTACTTTAATCGTATATTCATGATTGTCATTCTATTTTAGGCGGTGGGTTGTGAACACACGGGTTGCAAGTTTTGTATGGGCGGAACTTGAATCGAGTGGATTACAATGCCTTTCTTTGTGTGAACATTTCTCAAAGTATTGCAAATCATTTTATTACAAACTTATGAACTCACCAACCATTGTGTTGACACTTTTAGCATGTTTGTCTCGTGTCTTAAGGTGGTAGCAATTCATGGAGCTTTTGGGTCGCATGGCATGCTTTGAGTCTTGTGCTTTTAACAATTACCATTCGACATGTTTTGTAAACTTTCTATGTATTATCAAACCTTGTGATTTCTTGTGGTGTAAACTTTAACTTATTTATCGAATGGTAAACTTTTCAAAACGTCTCATTATGAGGTCGTTTTACGTATCCATACTTTGTGCTATGACGTTATACCCCAATGACACTATCGTTCATTGCGATATTTTGGGGTGTGATGATTGGTATCGAGCCTTGGTTATAGAGAACTAGGTTGCATTTTAGTTCCTAGACTATAACCGCTCTCACGTCGATCCTTTCGTTTCCTATTGCCTTACTCACTGCGTGTGCATATGTTTTCTTAGGTATTCCTTCTAGAACCACCTCATTAGATAACGTAGTTTCCTTGTACCAATAGGGAGTCCCAAAATCTAGTTGGGTCATCAAAGATATGGAGCTCGATGAGCACTTATCTAACTTGATCTCGTGATGTTCTTGTTTGATGAGATGCGAGATCGAGCTAAATAAGTGTTACTATAAAGTGGATAGATTTGATGATTTTGCCCGAGGATGGGAGTTCTCTTGAGGATACTTTGGGAACTCTAGCCGCGACTAAACCTCATCGTGACTTTAGTACCTAACGGAATTTCCTATACACTAAGTGCGACTCTTCCTAGATACTTACCCTAAATCCTCCTTCACCGTTTAGAATCGGATGATGATCGGCTACCTACTTAAGTAACACCAATCGCCGAGACATGTATGCTTGGTGGTACACGCGTGTGAAATGAAGCAATTATAATTATGGTGGCCAACATAATTATAATGCGTCACAACTCACGTGGACATATGCGACTACGCGATCGTGATCGGTGTGGACACCTTAGGAACCAATTTGTGGCGTGATATTATGTTTGAGGACGTTAAGTATAGACATTGGGAATTCAACGGTTCTTTCCCCTTGCAGAGACAATGGCACCAAAGAGAGTAACACGCGATCTCGGGTCGAGGTGGTGCGGCACGAGGGTGGAATGACGGTGGGCGTGGAGGTAGAGAAGGCGAATGACATGGGTAATAATGACAACAACAAGCGGAAACCCGACTTTGCCGCCATCATCGCCAACAACTTCAAATATTGCTTCCCACTATTATCACACAAGTTGGAAATCATATGAATAACTCGGAAACCACGGGAGCGGAATGGCGACACCAACAATGTAGTTGGCAAGAATAACAACACCAACAACAACAACGGAATTGGATGCACATATAAGGAATTTTCGGCATGCAAACACGTGGAGTTTGATGGTATAGGAGGTGCTGGCTTATACTCGATGGGTAGAAAAGATGCAGGCAAGTGATCGACATCGCAATTGTGCCACACATCGTAGAGTGAAGTATGCCGCTTGCTTGTTATCGTGAAAGGCATTGACATGGTGGAACACACACCACTGAGGCTGGGGAGAAGCGACTATAGGCATGACATGGGACTAATTTAAGGCGTTATTGAAAGAAGAGTACCGCCGGACAATGAAATGCGAAATTGGAAGATGAATTTTATCACCACTCTATGATAGAAATTTGTCACGCGACTTACATCGACCGATTTCATGAGTTAGCCATACTAGTTCCTCGTATGGTTACCCCGATCCAAGAGAATCTCGAGGTACATATATGGTCTTGTCCCGAAATCCGTGGAACTGTCAAAACAACCGAGCCGTCTACAATACAAAGTGCGACATCGAGGGGAACCACGATGAGGCGAGATGGTTAGAAATGGTGCGTTGAAGAGCGATGACAAGAGGAAGGAAGCGAGTGGGTCAAATAAGCGAGATGGGCGTGGTAGCATAAACAAAAGTGGCAAGAGTTTTTGTGGCGGTGCATTGAACAAAGAGAGTACGCGGTACACATCCCAAATGTGCTAAATGTGCTTATCATCACCCAAAGTCCAAGCCACGCCGCTTATGTACAATATGCAATCGGTCGAATCATTTTCAAGCCGGTGTAGAGGCGTGCAAGACCAACAACAACGGTTAACACAGGCAACATGAGGAATAATCAAAAGACTTGCTTTGAATGTAATGTACCGAATCACTTCCGAATAATTGTCCTCGTTGAATAAGCGCGATACAAGCTCATCTAGCTATGGCAATTGAAGGAAATAACCCGAACCACAGTACTCAATATCGGTCCACCTCGAGGTCGAGCATTTTATATAGGGACCGAGAAGCCCGCAATGCGAATCGGTACGTTTTCCTAGACCGTTAAGTGATCCACCGTATTATTGATTTAGTGAGTCTCATTAGATAAGAAGCCTAGACGCGTAAGTTTTGGCATAAGCACTTTGACCATACACTTGATTTCGCGAACCTTAGGGTAGAACCTTTTGTATCATCGATTGAATCGCGAGGACGCGATTCTTCTATCGGGGGAAGAATGTCACAATTCTCATTTTCCGGTCATTCTCATATTCCATATTCATCATCTCATAACGGTTCATTCATGATTTTGCATTTCACATTAAATCGTAATTTTATATTTAATAATTTTTATCGTGAGTTTTTATTTTGATTATTAACCCGTTACTTTCAAAATGATCCCGAGGTATTTTAAACTTACATTTAGTTTATAAAACTATATTTTTAGTTTTCCTAGTGTTTCAAATTTATTTGGTATTTTAATTATTAACGTTTAATTATTACGTCGTTTTCTTAAAAATTTTACGATAATTATTTTATCACCCAAATTTCACAAGGAAAGTATTTTTACAATTTTATCATCTCATTACATTATAATTTGATCTAATAAAACTTACTTACACCAAGTATTACCAATTACTACACAAGTTAATAATAATTATACTTTACTTATACTTTTCTTTACAAGTCTTACAAATATATATGCAAATAAACTTTAAAAAAAAAAAAAAAAAAAAAGTATTTTGGGATACAAGATCCATGAAATCCGGCCATTATAGGAGGATGTATCAAAATTTGTACAAAAAGTCTTACTTAGATATTTTTACACACAATATTCATTATTTTCATCCACCTCATTTCTCTTTCAAGTGTTAAGAAGTTTTTCTCTTCTTCCTTTTGGCTCCATAACCGGCCTTCAAGTAGATTCAAGGGGATCACAAAAATTTTTCATGCTCTAGTGTTTATACAATCTAGATAACACTCTTGTTTAGGTTTTGAAATAAAAACCTAGGGTGTTTAGGCTTAATCCTTGGTTCTAATCACCTCATCATATCACTTGTAAGCATTTTTTTTTCATTTTTATGTTTCCTCTTCATTTTCATATGTTCCTTTTCATTTTTGGAGCTTATATGCATGTTATGTGATTTATACCATTTATTTCAAGATTTTAGAGTTATTATATACATACTAGTCATCCTATAATTATTCCCAAGTTATTCTTTGGTCTTGATGGTGATTAGGAACCCATGACACCCTAAGAAGGTGTATGGTAGGATTAGATTAGCTTTGGAGTTGATTTGAAGGGATTAGAATAGGTTTTGTCCGAGAAAAACTATTTTAAGTAAACTATATATTACGTTCTGTCCTTAAAACGTATTTCTGGAAAAACCCACTGATGGTACGACCTTTTGGCCTTGATAATTAGAAATATACTTTAAAACGAATCCGTGGCGGCTTGAACGGATAAAAGCGGAGTTATAACGAAGCCGTGGTGAATTTTTAAAGTTTGGCGGCGAAAAGTATATTTTTCTAAATTGACAGCATGCGTTTTATATATTTCGGGTCAAAAGCGAGCCTTAAGCTTCACAAATTATTTCGACTAGTCAAAATATATTAGTTTACTTCGATACGAAGCTAAGGACATATTTTACGAGAAAGCGGTTTAAAACGACAAATATATGGCCGTTTTCATAAAGTTGCCGTAAGTATTATTTTCTCGAAAATTATATTATTTTGACGTAACAAGTTTTTCATTAGCTATATCGTCCATGTTTGCGGCGGTTTTAACTATGATGCAAAACTTTTTATAACAAAGTGTCTTCTAGTAAAATCAAGTTCATCGGCCATATTTTCAAAACAAAAAGCCGTTTGTCAAGCGGAGTTATGGTTATTTATTTACGGATGTTCAAAGATTGGCGAAACTCATTTTCTCGCACACAATTCACAAAACCACCATCTTGAGCCTTGGATATCTTTATGATCAAGGCCTTTTGAACGAAAACCCTGAACCGAAACTTTTAGATATCGATACAAACTTTCCAAAACCGTCGAGTTCGTTCTCAACGATCGACGTACACCGTTATCGACCACTTTTTCCGAGCCACTTTGTTGATTTCATGATTTTCCGGCGACATTGTTTTGCGACGAAAAGTGGTAATTTCACCAAAATCATTATAAAACCATTGTAGGATGACATTTTGACGTAAAAACATGTAAGGTCATTTTGAAGGTCAAGGCGTCAAAGAGTATTTTTAAATTCGACGAGTGATGTTTTCAAAACCCGCAAATGGTATAAATAACATACGAAATGCATGCATATCATAACACCATAACTCATTACATATCATAACTCGAGTCATAACATTCATTTTAGGTCGCGGATAGTTTCCGAGCCTCACTTTCGTGCACTTCATTTTGTTAGCATATCAATCACACCAGGTGAGTTCACACCCCGCTTTTACTCGTTTAAATTCTTATAAACTATTTGGGGCGAGATACATGCTTATTTATCGAAACATTTAAACTCTATTGCCAAACAATATTACTTATACTTTAGACTTGGCGTGTGTTGACTAGACTTAAACAAACATCCCAATATTTATATGTTGGAAGGCCATTAATTTGGATACGCCCAACGTGAGTCGTTGGAGGAACATCCCAAACATTCATATGTTGGAAGGCCATTTTATGGATACATCCCAACGTGGCGTTGGAGGAACATCCCAACACGAGTTGTTGGAAGACCTTGTGGTGACATTTATACTTTTAACTACTTTAATGCGTATATTCATGATTGTCATTCTATTTTAGGCGGTGGGTTGTGAACACAAAGTTGCAAGTTTTGTATGGGCTGAACTTGGGCGAGTGGATTACAATGCCTTTCTTTGTGTGAACATTTCTCAAAGTATTGCAAATCATTTTATTACAAACTTATGAACTCACCAACCATTGTGTTGACACTTTTAGCATGTTTGTCTCGGTCTTAAGGTGGTAGCAATTCATGGAGCTTTTGGGTGCATGGCATGCTTTGAGTCTTGTGCTTTTAACAATTACCATTCGACATGTTTTGTAAACTTTCTATGTATTATCAAACCTTGTGATTTCTTGTGGTGTAAACTTTAACTTATTTATCGAATGGTAAACTTTTCAAAACGTCTCATTATAGAGGTCGTTTCGTATCCATACTTTGTGCTATGACGTTATACCCAATGACACTATCGTTCATGCGATATTTTGGGGTGTGACACAAATGTACTAAAATTTTGTAGTGTGTCATTAAAAGTGCATTAAAATTTTAATGAGTCAACTACATATATACTAAAATTTTAGTGTGTCGTTATAAATGTATCAAAAATTTAATATTACACTAAATGTGTCAAAAAAACTAGTGTGTCATAATATATGTATCAAGATATTTATTTATATGTGTAAAAAATTTAGTGTGTCACTAAATACATATAAAATTGACGTGTCACTATAAATTTAGTGTGTCATAAATAAAGAAAAATAGTGTGTCGTCATAAATTTAGTTTAATAGCATATCAAAAGTAATATGCCTACCATGAAATAATATAAAAAGTGTTATTTATTCTTGAGCATCACATATTTAAAACGAACAAAAAAATTGATATTAAACATAAATGAAACAAAAGGTTGCACTCGTCGGTTTTCCTTACTAGAAATTAAATTTTAAAAGTCAAAGAGTTATGTTAAATGATTGTTTTATCAAAATGCCCTCATGATCTCACTTATTTACTAAAAAGACACTCATTTAATTAGATTTAATCTTCATTTATAATGATTGATCCAACGGTTCATAATAGTCTTATTATTTTTCACTTTAAAGTGTACATCATAATATATATATATATATATATATATATATATATATATATATATATATATATATATATATATATATATATATATATATAGGGAAGCGTTATTGTGGTAAAACACTTTAAAATAAAAATAATAAGCACACTTATGAACCGCTGGATCAAGTTTGATAGATCAAGATCAAAATTTATTAAATGAGTGGCATAATTGTAATAAAAGAAAACCAAAGGCATTATGTATGAATTTACAAATCCCGTGTTTTCGTTAATCTTTTAGTTTTTTTCATTAATGCGCCATTTAAAACGTTAAAACATTAATTATGTATAAATATTTAGTGACAGGTGCCCATTTTGATAAATCAGTGTTAATAAATTAACTTGGCATAGGCGTGTGCTTATTTAACATTGATATACGTAGTACATTTTTTTACAACTAAAAGAAATTGATACACCATTCTTATATAATTATTAATACAAAGAAGTTGATATATAAAGTTATTTTAAACACAATATTTTTTATATATTTTGGTGACATATTAATATTTTTGACACATTTTAGTGACACATAGTTTCGTGACACATTTCTAATGACCCCATGATTTTTTGACACACTTTATTTTTGATGCATTTAGTGACACGTTATAATTTTTTATACATATTTAGTGGCACACTTAATCATTTGATACATTAGTATAGTGATAAACTAACTTTGTTTACACCATTTTTATTGACATACTATAATTTTCGACATACATAGTTTTTTGATACATTTCAAATGAGATACTATAATTTTTGACATACATAATTTCATGATACATTTTAAGTGACACATTTAGTTTATTGATACATTTGAAGTCACATTTTAAGTTTTTGACGTACTTAGTTTCATAATACATTTTAAGTTATGAGGACGACACACTCTATAAAAAAATTTGTCACTATATTAAAAGAATGTGTCAATATATATAAAGTTGATGTGTCATTTTATTAAAATAACGTGCCAATATTTGTAAACATATCTATGATGATGTGTGTCAATTTTAATACTTGTAAAATATATGTATGAAAAATACTTCATGTGTGTGTACAACACATTCTAAGAAAACTAATGCTACGTTGAAACATATACGACATAGGTGTTTATTTTTTTTATTTTTTTTTGCAATCATTTTTTCTCTTTTTGATTAATAAAAGAATAACGTTCTTTAATTTGATCCACCATTTCATATGTAGTCTTGGTTAGGCTAAGACTAAACCATTAATGTAAACAATTAAACACATATTTGTATATTATTTCAACCAATTTCATGTTACACAAGCTTATACTAGTAACGAGTGTATGAGTCACACGCAATGGGACGGATTCAAAGGACTTACTAAGAACGACATTTAAACCTCGCGATTATTTTTGCCAAGTCATGAAAGTTATTAATGCTTAAAGGACTCGCTTTTAACGCTACTTAAACCTTAGGAGGGAAGCGTTATCACAGAACACTTTAAAATAGAAAATAATAAGACACTTATGAACCGTTGGATCAAGTTTGATAGATCAAGATCAAAATTTATTAAATGAGTGGCATAATTGTAATAAAAGAAAAACCAAAGGCATTATGTATGAATTTACAAATCCCGTGTTTTCGTTAATCTTTAGTTTTTCATTAATGCGCCATTTAAAACGTTAAAACATTAATTATGTATAAATATTTAGTGACAGGTGCCCATTTTGATAAATCAGTGTTAATAAATTAACTTGGCATAGGCGTGTGCTTATTTAACATTGATATACGTAGTACATTTTTTTTACAACTAAAAGAAATTGATACACCATTCTTATATAATTATTAATACAAAGAAGTTGATATATAAAGTTATTTTAAACACAATATTTTTTATATATTTGCGGTGATATATTAATATTTTTGACATTTTAGTAATGACATAGTTTTACACATTTCTAATGATCACGATTTTTTTTGACACACTTTATTTTTGATGCATTTCTAGTGATACGTTATAATTTTTTATACATATTTAGTGGCACACTTAATCATTTGATACATTAGTATAGTGATAGACTAACTTTGTTTACACCATTTTTATTGACATACTATAATTTTCGACATACATAGTTTTTGATACATTTCAAATGAGATACTATAATTTTTGACATACATAATTTCACGATACATTTTAAGTGACACATTTAGTTTATTGATACATTTGAAGTCACATTTTAAGTTTTTTGACGACTTAGTTTCATAATACATTTAAGTTACAAGGATGCTCATACACTTATAAAAAAAATTTGTCACTATATTAAAAGAATGTGTCAATATATATAAAGTTGATGTGTCATTTTATTAAAATAACGTGCCAATATTTGTAAACATATCTATGATGATGTGTCAATTTTAATACTTGTAAAATATATGTATGAAAATACTTCATGTGTGTGTACAACACATTCTAAGAAAACTAATGCTACGTTGAAACATATACGACATAGGTGTTTTTTTTTTTTTTTTGCAATCATTTTTCTCTTTTGATTAATAAAGAATAACGTTCTTTAATTTGATCCACCATTTCATATGTAGTCTTGGTTGAAGCTAAGACTAAACCATTAATGTAAACAATTAAACACATATTTGTATATTATTTCAACCCAATTTCATGTTACACAAGCTTATACTAAGAACGAATATGAATGAATCATGACGCAATGGACGGCTTAAAGCGACTTACTTCAGAACGCACATTTAAACCTCGCGATTATTTTGATAAGTTCACGAAAGTTATTAACGCTAAAGGACTTGCTTTGTAACGCTACTTAAACCTTAGGGCTGTTTTTGCAAGTCACAAAGTTATTAATGCTAAAGGACTTACTTTGCAGCCATTCTTAAACCTCAAAAATGTTTTCGCTAATTGAAAAACTTGGCATTAAATGCGTTAATTTGCTACAGTAAGCTCCTGATGTTTAGTATATATAATAATAATATACTTACTGATACAAAAGTAAAACTACGTATTACAACTTGTACAAAAGTAGTCATACACAAACTAGATTTGTATCCAACTGAAACACATAACAAAAATTAAAACAAAAATAAGATGTACAATTTCACTTCATCTTCTTCCATAGGTTTCACTACAAACAAACTACCAGATTTTTCACCATGGGCTAGCAGCAACTACGTTTTCTTTTAAGTAAAACACAAAAAATGATACACATACTAATACTTGAAAACTAAAACACAAAAACTAATACACGCAATCTGTAGAAACTTTTTCATCTTCCCGTCATCCATGACAAGTCAACAACAACAATCCCACCTCCATAACAAGAACAAGAAAATAATAAGAAGTAAATATCTCGGGTTTTATCATTTCAAAAAAAGATCTTTAAAGATCATTTAAACTCGTCATCGTTCTTAAAATATTAACACCTACAAGGGTTCGAAATACAACAATAGATAAATACTTGTTCGTGATGTCGAAGAAGTCGAACGGTGGTCGAGAGTAATCACTGGTGCCGACTGATTTTCAGAATGTGATTTTGTCGTTGGTTTTTTTATTTTTGGGTGGAGAGTTTCTTGAGATCTAGAATGAAGATAATTAATTTGGGGAAGAAAAGTGGTTTGAGGGAGAAAGTGGGTGACGGATTTATGTAGGTTTAGGAGAAAACTTAGGTAATGCAAATTACCTAAATACCCTTTGAGCAATATTATAAAATTATGCTGTTTAATTAATAGCATTTAATTTTATTTAAAAGAAAATGCCACTTGTCTTTTTCTCTGGTACCTATCAGATTAGATTTTAAAGTGTTCATCATACGAACACAAATCATATATATATATATATATATATATATATATATATATATATTATATAACGCGGTTTCAGAAACGTATAATTGTAGCAGGTGAGAAAAAAGTTATAGGGTGTAATTAAACATCTCGAACTTGGGGTAAGTTTTCAAACCACCACCACCACACCCCCACCAAAAAAAATCCCGCCAAAAATTTTTTTGGAAATTTTTATTTTTTCCCGCCAATTATTTATAACGTGATTTACATTTTTTTGCATCTCGCTTATAAAATGGTGCATCATAGTTATAACTACTTTTTAATCGCGATTCACCAAAATAAAAAGGTGCATCAAATCGCATAAGTTATTAACTTATTCCGTAAAATGTTTTGAATTAGAGCCCTCAACCTTTGTGTATAAAAGAAAGATTTTTCAACTGATTCAACACGCTTATTTTATTAATCACACGGTTAATATGCATTGGCATTATCCTAATGACAAAGAATGCTATAAAAAAGAGAGGCGGCACTACCATGGCTACCATCTGTCCCTGGTTGTACAACTAATGCCCCTTAAGGAGCATTGTACACTAAGTTATTGCAATGTTATAGGAGCATATTAGGTAACGATCGTTGGGTGCATCTCGGTTATAAAAATTGATGCATCATAGTTATAATTACTTTTTTTAACCATAATTCACCAAAATAAAAAGGTGCATCAAATCGCATATGTTATTAACTTATTACAGAAAAGTTTTGAATTAAAACCCTCAACCTTTGTGTATAGAAAGAGAGATTTTTAACCTGATTCAACACGCTTATTTTATTAATCACATGGTTAATATACAATGAAATCAATTATCCTAACATGTTTCGTAGTCATTTTATTAATCACTTGGTTAACTTACTTTTCATCAATTCACGATGGTTAATATGCACCAGCGTTATCCCAACGGCAAGAAAGCGCAAGGCCACCATGGTCTCGTCTGCGGTTGTATAACTAATGCCCTTAAAGAGTATATTATACTAAGTTATTGCAATGTTATAGGAGCATATTAGTAACAATCATTGGGTGCATCTCGTTATAAAATTGATGCATCATAGTTATAATTAATTTTTATAACCATGACGCACCAAAATAAAAAGGCATCATGCTTATAAAAATTTATGGAATTTTAGAGAAAAAAATAAATAAAAATTGGCCCTTAAAAATAAATTTTATGGACTTTTTTTTTTTTTTTTAGGGGTGGGGGTGGGGGTAGGGTGCGAATTTACAAAACTTCCTTAAAGAATGAAGGAAAATACAATTAGATCCTTGTAGTTTGGTGTGAAAAAAAGGAGAAATAGGGGGTGATCATGGTTGAGATTACTTTTCTCACTTTTCTCTTGAGATCAATGAAATATTCGTGTGTTCGTTCTTGAATTTTTTGAAATAAAAGATTAAAAATTCAAATAAAAAAACACATGGTAATTTGAGTTATTTAACTTTGGTTACACAAGATTTTTTTTGTAACTATCTATGAGTATTGTCATAATTTCTTAGTGACAGTTTTTGTGTAAACTCAAAAATATCCAAGAACTGTAACTAAAGTGTCATTAAATCAAGAAAAGAATCACAAATCCTTATGATCTATACTAAAAAAAGTGTCACTAATAGTCAAAATAATTCACTAAAGGTAAAACCAAGTGTCAATGAAAGACGTAAAAGAGTCACAAAAGTACGAAAAATCTAAACTTTGGGGGAGGGGGAATGGATAATTTTGCTAAAACAATGATATCTTGGTCATACTGTAAAAGAACTAGTGATATAAGTAATTTTTATGAAAATTATGAAAAAGAAGAAATAGAGTGATAACCACAATATTATCAATTTTTCATAACTTAAGGCATAAACTCTCAAATCATACACAGCTTTGATGTGTTTCTTATTCAATTTGTCTGATTTAATTGATTTAGCAACATATATTGGAGATTCTCTAGGAAAGATAATTGATTCATAGAAATTATTAATATTTTACAATCAATTATTCCATAACATTTGTAATAACAACGACAAAATTTTGCGTCCAATGTAATGTCTTCAGTATGGCACTTTGCACTCATACAATCTTCTCCAAGCAAATTTCATGCAATAACTAGTACACTTTTCATGTTCACAATTCGGTGGTGAATAAATATTTTCATCATGGCAATACGCCACCACATTGCGCGACTCCATACCTGAGATTTACATAATCCAAAAGTTATATGATTAATTAGATTATAATGCAATTATTTGATTAATTACTTGAGGTCTACATTTGTTTCTATGCCCATTTACATATGTTTAATGGGTAATGCAAAATTTTGGTGATTCATAATGTTCCAAAGATAACTTGGACTAAGTTACTTCAATAAAATCATCTTCTAAAACTTTTAACTTATAAATTAGAATAAAACATTACTTGACATCTGGAGAAATAGATAAAACATAATGAACATTATATACAATTTCGTGTTAATAGATTTTAATGATCTGTTATGTAACATTGACATAAAATAATCTCATTTGTTAACAACAATTGCCAATTTATTCACACTTATTTTCTATTTTGGTTTCTAACGACATATTAACTAATACTACTACAAGAATAGTAAGATGGGCGAGGAAGGTTTTGGCGAGGACACATTGTCATTGCTAAGAGTCACTAAACAACAAAAAAATCACAGTTTTAATTACAGGATACCCTCGATGCAATACGCAGGCACCTTTCTACTTTTCCTATCACGGGCGAGATCAAGGTGGTGTAGTTTCACCCTCTGAAAAAGAATAAAAGTTTTCTAAAGCATTTTGTAAGAAAGAGAAAACATTTTTCATGATAATATCTCATAACAAGTCATTGCAAAGAAAAATGAAACCAAATTTTACCTTTGATGATCATGAAAAAGGCAAGAAGTGTTGAGACAATTAAATTTCATCTTGATATATTTATGTGTTGTTGATAGACTGATTGCCTTACAATTTAATTTGTATATCTTCTATGCTACATATAATAGAAAAACAACAAGGTGAATTGTTGAATTGTTGAAAAGTTGAAATTGGTCAATGAGAGAAATGCATAATGTAATTAATACTCTTATTAAAAACCATATTACTTAAAAGTACAATACTTTATTCACATTATACAACCAATTAAAAGCACATACTATATATAAAGGAAAAACCAAATGTAAAAGTGAAAATTGAAACTAAAAGGAAATGTTGAAGACATATATTTCAAAGGAAACTTATAACATCAAATAGTCCTGAATATTAAGTGTCAATTTCTCCCGATAATGCTCGATTTTATATCATTTATATGGATTTACGCTTGTTTTACTCTATATTTCACTTTCGTAAATTATGAGCATTGGAGCTAAAGACGCCGATTTGGAGAGTTTATTGAAGATATATGATAGTATGCCCATTGTGAAGTAATTACAGCGAACCCTCTCATATTACGCAGTAACAAAAGCGTGACTCGTAAGACCAACTCATCAGAATATTACGGCAGAACTCTATCTTAGGATTACGCCAGTAACTAATTAGGTCAATGATGTTCCACGTCACCGCAAGCTACGCCTGTAACTCTTTCAACGACACGCGTAATCATGATTTTGTAACGATATCAAGATACGGCTTAACTCATTCTATGTGTTACTACCGTAACAAATTTTATCTAGAGTATTATTACGGATTTATATAAGTTACGGCGTAACTTTAACTTAAGTTACGCCGTAACTAGATCTCGACCTATAAATATCACCCCAAATTTGCATTTCACATCATTCACTCCACACACAAAGCAAAGAACGTGAGTAGGACTCAAGGCAGATCTTGAGAGCATACAGAGCCATCTCCAAGGAAAAATCACCCCTAACAATAAGCATTAGCGATTTATCATTTCTTTTACTTTCAATTCATGTATTTCATTTATGTCAAACGTTGAATTGATTGTTTCAGTTAATATGATTGGCTAGCACCTCCGTGCTAGCCTAATTATGACTCCTTAATTGTTATGTTTATGTTTACATTGCTTCCGTGATAAATGTTTCTAGTGTATGCATGCATAGTTTGTTGGTAGCTACCTATGTTTCAAAGAGTTTTGAATAACGGTAGTGTCTAGTTGCTTAGGAGAATTGACCAAGTGATCCTAAGTAGGTAGACCAATTGGGAAAGGTAAGAATTGACCAACTAATCACCCTTCTTCGCCATGCTAACCGACCAAATGATCAACCGCCGCTTGATGAACTTACAGTTAAGGATGAGTGTCTAAGATGCTAGCGATCGGGCACTCATTGTTATGAATCTTGTATGTAGCGGAACTTAATGACTTGGCTTAGGACTAAAAATAATCGGACTTTCAACGTAGTAGCTTGATCTCACGTGAAAACCTTTGTCGATATGTTAGGACGAACTGACCAAATGCTGTCCTAGCGACCTAAACCCCCACTTGAAGCAATTGGAAGTAATTAGACGTGAACATAACATGACAAGATGAGTAACTAGGTTAGCACACTTCTCCTCTATTGATCACAACCCTTGCCTTTATTTGGTTACTTTTATTTTCTTGTCTTTTTAGCTAATTAATCATTTCAATCTTAAAACCATTAAAATCAGTGACATTAGACTTAATTAGAATCCACTCACATAGCTCTTGGGACGACCTCGGTTTTACCGATTACTACACTACACACACAAAGTACACTCCTGCTAGTGCATAAGGTAGACCATAGGTAAACGAGACACTTATAAATATTAAAACTTGGTCAAGAAACTCGTGATAGAAACTATTAATACACATAAAAACCCGGGTTGACTGTGGACGCCTCAAACCCGCGGTTGACCCGGTTTAATTTGACCTGTTTCGAACAAACTGTTGAGTTGACTCGGTTTAAATCGATCTGTTTTTTGACCGAACGATTCAACTGTTGACCCACCCGGTCAAACTGGTTTCATATTTGACAAAATTATATGAGAAACGATGAAGTAGTTTTGGAACCCGTGACAAATTTGGAAAAATGAGAGACAAAGTAATTGAAGTTTTTTGTTGTTTATTTTGTTTTGACACATGTACTTTGTCATTTGTATAATGTTATTTAAAAAATATTGGTCTTGCACCACTTAAGGGACTAGCATATATGAATTGTCTTTTAAAAGTTAATATATATTGTATAGCCCTTTGTCCAGTATATAAATAATGTTATGTAAGTTTATTAGAATCACAAAAATTAAATAGTATTGTTATCTTTAGCGATAATTATTTGTACCCCAAACAAATAGCTTTGAACAATACTTAAATATCTATGCAAATTAATAGTACAAGATAATCTTATTATGTTGATATCAAATTTGTAAGGTTACAAGTTTAAAAGCCACACACCAAATGATAAACGCTACACATGTAAAAAATAATAATAATAAATAAATAAATAAATAAATTGTTATCACTGCCTAAATTGTTATCACACGTTAGCTATATCTCTAAACTACAATATAATATTGCCAACTATATAATACCATTGCTTTTTGTAATGCTTGAATCTAATATTACTAAAATCTTAATAACTTAAAACAATCCTATTAGAAAATATACTCCCACACTTAGATCGACCCTCCACATAATTTTTTTGAAAACTGTATATTTCTGTTGTTATGCAACCACGCATCAGAATTATTGTTATTTGAAAATGATTCTCTAACGCTACACATACAGTTTTTTGAAAGAAACTTATGGGTTGTCGGAATTTTGCAGAAACTAGACACCGCCGATAAGCTGGTACTTGTCTAGTATATACTAAAAGATTAAGTCTTGTTCATTAATGTCAAGTCTTAAAGTTTCAAGTGTTGAGTCTTAATGATGTAAAAACTTTTAATTAAATTCATTCTTCTTGTCCACACTTAAATTTCAAACTTAAATGTCCACACTTAAGTTTCATATTTATGCCCAAAAGTATCTTTAATGAGAATATTAAGGGATGTGAGTTTAAATACCAATCTCCAATCAGACTTTTTTTTGGTATGAGAAAACATAAAAAATTTAGCGTTAAATATAGGGGTGAAAATTATTAAATATCGGGTGAAAGTTATTAAATAGTTATCAAGTTTGAGATCTGTTGCAATTTGGTACCTCAAACTCTATATCAACTATAAAAACTATCAAAGTTTCAAAAATTCCATTCAACAACCACCGCTTACATTGGATCATATATTAACAAGTTTTTATTCATATTTTATGTGTTCAGTTTGTCGTGAAGACTCGAATGAACCTATCCATGGCCCACGAAACATCATACAAGTATCGATCATCAAAACAATGTCCATGAGTAGCATCTCACAAATAATCATTTAGGAACAAAATAGCACGTAGGGTCTCAAATGTTGTAGGATCCTTTATTTTATAGCTAGGGAGGAAGGTGGTTGCTTAATACCCTAATATCTTGGGGGTGCCACATCACCTCTATCCAATAAAACCTTCCAACTCAAAACTACCTCAATACTACCCTAACACTACCCCACGTGACGGAGTGGTACTTAGTACCCGATTTTTTATTATTAGTTTTTTTTGTAAATAAAACCAAATTCACCCACTGCCTTCTTCCTCCTGTGCAAACCTCACCGCAAGTCTTCTTGTACCTGCAAAACCAAAAGACAAAGAAAAAAAATACAAACACAACACATGGTTAACATGGGTTCCGAGCTCGAAATTTGAACTCGATGAAGGTACCCGAGCAACTAGGGACGGTGTACCGAAGGGTTCATGAGCTCGATGGAGTACCCGAGCTCCAACCGTCTCTACCTTAGGCATTGCAAAACTCATCATTTAATTTATTACAATAGTACCAAGAGAGTTATAATCATTGTGTGGTCAAGAATCGTTTGATAATTAATATTAATTAAATTCTAGATGAAGTTTAATTACATTTGATTTTATTGAAAGTTTTGTTCATGTTAGACGACATTTGCTTGGTATTGAATACTTAATTCACTTGGACATTCTATCAAATATCTTATGCATCGACATTCGTAATATTCATGTTCTTATTCTATACGACACCACTTTGGTGTAAGTTAAACACTCGATAGAATCTGCCTAAGCCGTGGAAACAATGAGCCATTCCTAGAATGTAGTAATGAAAAATACACCCATTTTCTATAATGTAAAAATCATCAAACTTATGGATATGCATGGCATAGAAGGAAGGATAGTACTTCATTGCTTGCAATAAAATTGTTTATCAATTTGGATTAATATCACAAATAGACTTGTGCTATAATATCGCATATTTTTACCAACTTTAACCTTGGTCTATTGCATGCTAGACTCGGAATTTGTTAATTATGATATGGAAAATAATTAACATCAAACATTTAAAGAGTGTATACACAAATATTAAACTTGTGTAGTGATAAATTACTAAGGCTATTCATGTCATATACTCAAAAGAGTATCTCTTAAACGAGATTGACATTGAAAGGAAGAACCATTTTCTACAAGATTCTTGAGATAGGTTCAATGTGGGGTATTTCGTCCCAGCTAGAGTTCAAATGACACCAATCAACATCTATCCAAAATAGAGATGGAGGTATCACCCATTTGAAATACTCATGAATTATTAGGAGAACCACAGATTTACGGTTTTGTTTAGAGCAAAACATAACAACAATTTGATGGGTAACTAATGTTATTAATGATCGGCTACTTTTAAATCATGAGTGGCTATGTATACACTCTTGAAATGACACTATATTTTGGATGTCTTCTAGACATAAAATATAGCTAGGTCCACGACGAATTCTGATTTTATCGCGATAGATAAATTTGGATAAGAGACAAAATGTTTACGGTTAACAGAAGATGGCGCACCAACACTCCTACAATGGTAGTTGCATACAATGTGGCAGCCATTAAAGAATTGGCAGAGCCTGTATCACAACGTATAATGGTGAGTCAAGACATATTATGTCAATATGACAACTACTCTCAACATGATTAATTACTTTGACAATGTGAAGTCAAATGATAATGATGTGGATCCGCTTATAAAAGGCTTAATCGGAGAGTGAGTTACCAAGTTATGTGGAGGAATGGGTCTAAAGCCCTAGAAAAGTTTATATGAATGAAAACCTAACCCATCTCGACCGAGATCCTAAGATATGGGTCAATAGGACAACCTAATTGTATAAACCGGAGGAGGTCACGTGGGGAGCAATCAACTCTCTATCCATCTAAGGGAGTTAGTAAACTTCCAAGTCTATTCCTATAATAAAGGACAATAAGAGGATAATATCTTCACTTTAATGATTTGATAGAAATCAACTATGTGAGAGAAGTGGGGTCGCTTAAGGGAAATGTTTTGGGTGCAGCTCCTAAAATCTCTTGTGAAACCGTGATAATGTTCATGACCATAACGAACACGGCTATGAGGATTTTACCTTTCGAGAGAGTCCTGTGAACTTATATTGTCGCTCATATAAACAAGCAGATCAATTCAAATATATCACATTCTACCTGGCAAACTAGTAGGCTAAGTATATAACAACTCGTATTTTTTACATTTTACGTGCGAACAAGATAAACACAAGGCAAAGCAAAACATTCAACTTGGTCCCCCTTCGTGAACTTTGTTCTCTTGCATGTGATTTCCATGTGAAACCCATGTGATAACACTTTGCCATTTACCGCTCTCCCGAACCTCGCGCCTCTCTATCCCCACTTCATCTTCCTCTTCTAGCAAGATTCCAACAACCATATTCCACCTCTAAAGCCTCCTTAACTCCTTTTCGAAAAACAAGGGCTGACACCAAAGCAAGAAAAACGCTCATCCTCTCTCCTTGACCACACCACGCTCCACTATAATTCGGAAGAGAATCGACAAGAATCAGAGGTCCCCGTCCTTGTTTCTTGTCTCTATGGTTCGTGGTTGAAGACAAAGCCCTTGAAAGCCACGTGAAGACCATGCCCATCTCCTTCTATATAAACTCCTAAGACCATTGCTAAACTCACAAACTCACTACATATCTAACTCACTCAAACACTTCTCACATTCTAAACATACCGCCCATCGAGCAAGGTTTCGGTTTCATTTCACGAGCTAAGCGATCATGTCGGTTTAGTTTCTAGGCGGTATAATTTGGAAATCAAGCGGTTGCTAGTCGAGTTCCTTGGTTCTCATTTCTTTTCCATACGTGTTCTTCCCACCACTATTGGTGTCGTAAGTCTCCCAACCCATTTCAATGCATATAGTAGCTTCAAGTCTGTACTTAGTTTCTTTGTAATGCTTTGAAGTGCTTTAAACTTCTAAACTCGTTTTCATTTCACACATGTCACGCATAAAATCGAAACTAAACAAACATAATGTATTGTAAAAGCTGTGTGGTACCATAAAACCGTTTGAAATACATAAGATGCTAGTTATAGCCGACATGCATGCAAACTCGATTGGAGAAAAGAAAGAAATGAAACAACAAATCTTACTCATGCGACATCTCGAAAAGGACATGCATAACAAATAATAAACAGTTGCGAATCCCCTTAAATACGCTAAACTGCAAGACATATCATCAAATGAACCCTAGGCTCAGTTGGGAGGGACGAGTCAGTGTAAGCGAAAGGTCTTGAGTTCAATCCTTAGCAGCGACGCTGCTCATTTTATTTTTATTTTGTTTTACTCTTGCCAGTTCCGCTTATTGGCAGATTTAGCCCTTTGACTTTGCACCAAATGTCATTTCTTCAAAACTCATATAAGTATAATTTATGTTAAGCTCTACACTTTCAACCCTTCCACTTTAGTCAATTTAACACCTTCTTAAAAACTTTATAAGTCTTTGAAATTTGTAATAACCTTTACAACTTTAACCTCTAATTTATTTACTTGACACTTTTCACCCTAAAACCTTATAAGTTTGATAAACTTATATTACTTTATCACTTTTCATAAATATATTTAACACGTGCTTTATTTAACGACCTCGTCGCGTAAACTATAAATATTGTGTTTTTCCAAATATAATACATACACAACTTCTATAAAATATATACAAACATAAATATATTTTCTCATCTCAAACCCAACTCTTGAGCCAATATTTGAGCCGACTCTTATACGAAAGTTTCAGTATACATTTTCCACATCTATTCCAAGAGCCAATACTTGCAAATATGTCTCTTACTTTTAGCATAACATTTGAAAACATTTTATTTTTGAACTTTAAACATTTGCCACACAAGCAACATTAAACACAACCACTTGTAAACATTTAAATTTATTTACACACTTGAGTCTTGAGTACACAAAGCGCAACCGAGTCTCGCCATCTCATTCGAGGTTCGGGTAGGAGCCATCGCTATATCACACTCGATCTCTTTGTGTTGCTAAGGTGAGTTTATAGCCCAACTTTACTCTTATTTACTTGCTTTATAAAACTACAAGTGAGAAACATGCAAAACTCTTTTCGGACCGAAAGCGAAGACACTATTACGTGAAACAACCTTGAATCCCAACTATGCTACCGTTAGTTCCCTTGGGGAGGCGCGATTGTTATGAATAGATCTATTGGGATGACACCCGCTCGAAGTTTGACCGGATAGGCAAGCGTTGGGCGATATCATATCGTATTGATTGAGTGTACTGGAAATACACTTGCTGGGCTTTTATTTATCATGCTTCTAGATGCATGCACACACCGTCGTAGTTTCGATCGCATGAACTTGGTACTAGCGTAATAGCCTTTTGTATATAGTGTCATTCACGGAGATGCTATATGTGCAGCTGTGGTCCAACTTGAAAACTTGATTACTTAAACCTATGAACTCACCAACCTTTGTGTTGACATTTAGCATGTTTTTCTCGGGTTTACTTATTGGCGTGGGCAATGGCAAAGGCATTCGTTGAAGACTGCATCCAAGTGTTTCAAACATTTAATACAACTTTTAATGGGACAACATACATTTTATGGGCTTTACTTCCGCACTTTGAAACAATGATGTAAACTATTTCTTAAATTAATCTATATTTTGAAAATGGAATAGAATTTCCATTCTTTATTACCTTGTGTTGTGATTATTGATTTAGTAGCACCTCATGACCGAACGCTTCATTTGTGAAATTGGGGTGTTACAGATTGGTATCGAGCCAAGGTTATAGAGAATTAGGTATTTTCAAAACCTAAACTATAACCAAAGTTTCCTAAAACACTTCAACACCGCCATACCATTGGATGTCTCGCCATGCCTTGCTCTTCGTTACACGATGTAGTCGTGCTATGTATTCTTGCTATATTTTAGGTTCAGTATAAGCTCTCATTTGAATTAAATTAATTATTTCTCAAAGTCATTAAGTTTCTTAATTAACTCACATTTAAACTTTAAAGTCGTTCTTGTTTGATTGGGTCGCCAAGTTTAAATGAGAATAATGTTGATGTAACAAACCGAATGAAATTAAGGAATACTTAATTTAAGGAGAGTGTAGAGTGACTACGAATGCTTATACTTGTTACATCTCTATGTTAAACTGCTTAACATGCCCACTATTACAATATCGCACTATGCTATGCTTCCATAACTGCCTCGACGTTATTTCTCTATGTAACGTACAACTCGTCACTGCGTCTATGTTATTATGTAACATACAACAACTTGATCCTCACAATTGTAGTTAAACCACATCTGTCACTGGTCACGATCTCTTATTCCACTCTAACGCTCTATCCTTCGTAACCTCATACGACTCTTTTCTTTCTATTTTGAACTCAACTATCGTACTCTTTTATGAAACCGCGTTGTATTCCGTTTGATGAATCATTTATCCGTTGTTCACTTATCGTCTCACGCCACCGAATCTTCCTTGAACGACTAGCCTCTTCTCCTATATCACATTTTAAGAGTAGATACTTACATCTCATCACCGTGTCGACCTCGGCGATCCTCGCATCATAAACCACGAGGACGTGGTTTCTTTTGGCGGGTAGGTACTATAACAACTCGTAAATTTCCCACCGGTTTCGGCGCCTATATTTTTTCTTTCTTTCATCGAGACAAGATACGGATTTTTTCAAACTTACGCGACCTCGATAAGTTTTTTTATATAAACTATATAAATAATATATAATAAACTTTTATATTTTTATTTTCCACCGGCCTCTTAACCCAAACTGATCCATCTCTTTTGTTTATTGGGCTCGTGTACTTACAATCTTTTCATTTCTTCATTGGGCCTAGCCCAACCCGATTCGTTTTTATCTCATGCCTAACCCAACCAACTTAAATCTCGCTGGGCCTAGCCCATTCGCTTCTTCCCGTCACCGGCGTTCCTCAAATATTTGAGATAACAAAATTTGTTGCAAGTCTTTTGTGGTAATATTACCATGTTTCTGTGATCACTAAAGCCTCAAGAACACACCCCATTTTAACCTTGTGACTCAAAATATTGACTAGTATACCCACATTATTTTTGTGACCCATGTGAGGCAAAGACAAAACAAACCAAGTAAATTCTTGTAATATTTGACACTAACATTTATACCATATGTCTTCCTTGACTTCTATAATCCCACGAAGACAAGCAAAAGCAATACAAACCCAACATCACCTTTGGCCACATTATACCATGCGTCTTTTTTTTTCTGTGACTAGCGAGACAAACAAAAGCAACACAAGTCAAATTCTATCTTTGGTCACCATATATGTGTCGTGTATGTGTAGACACAAAAGCTAGTCCAAGCTATACCTTTAAATGAATCTTTGTAGCATGACACTTTACACAAATAAAATATTTGAAACTTGTACTTTTCTGTTTCTGTGTGAACAAGATAAACACAAGGCAAAGCAAAAACATTCAACTTGGTCCCCCCTTTTTCTGTGAACTTTGTTCTCTTGCATGTGATTTCCATGTGAAACCCATGTGATAACACTTTGCCATTTACCTACTTCCACGAACCTGCGCCTCTCTCATCCCCACTTCATCTTCCTCTTCTAGCAAGATTCCAACAACCATACTCCACCTCTAAAGCCTCCTTAACTCCTTTTCGAAAAACAAGGGTCGACACCAAAGCAAGAAAACGCTCATCCTCTCTCCTGACCACACCACGCCCACTATAATTCGAAGAGAATCGACAAGAATCGAGGTCCCGTCCTTGTTTCTTGTCTCTATGGTTCGTGGTTGAGACAAAGCCCTTGAAAGCCACGTGAAGACCATGCCCATCTCCTTCTATATAAACTCCTAAGACCATTGCTAAACTCACAAACTCACTACATATCTAACTCACTCAAACACTTCTCACATTCTAAACATACCGCCAATCGAGCAAGGTTTGGGTTTCATTTCATGAGCTAAGCGATCATGTCGGTTTAGTTTCTAGGCGGGTATAATTTGGAAATCAAGCGGTTGCTAGTCGAGTTCCTTGGTTCTCATTTCTTTTCCATACGTGTTCTTCCCACCACTATTGGTGTCGTAAGTCTCCCAACCCATTTCAATGCGTATAGTAGCTTCAAGTCTCGTACTTAGTTTCTTTGTAATGCTCGCGAAGTGCTTTAAACTTCTAAACTCGTTTTCATTTCACACATGTCACGCATAAAATCGAAACTAAACAAACATAACGTATTGTAAAAGCTTGTGTGGTACCATAAAACCAGTTTGAAATACATAAGATGCTAGTTATAGTCGACATGCATGCAAACTCGAGTTGGAGAAAAAGAAAGAAATGAAACAACAAATCTTACTCATGCGACATCTCGAAAAGGACATGCATAACAAATAATAAACATTGCGAATCCCTTAAATCGCTAAACGCAAGACATATCATCAAATGAACCCTAGGCTCGATTGGGAGGACGAGTCAAGTTGTAAGCGAAAGGTCTTGAGTTCAATCCTTAGCAGCGACTTTCATATTTATTTTTATTTTGTTTTACTCTTGCAGTTTCACTTATTGGCGATTTAGCCTTGACTTTGCACCAAATGTCATTTCTTCAAAACTCATATAAGTATAATTTATGTTAAGCTCTACACTTTCAACCCTTCCACTTTAGTCAATTTAACACCTTCTTAAAAACTTTTATAAGTCTTTGAAATTTGTAATAACCTTTACAACTTTAACCCTCTAATTTATTTACTTGACACTTTTCACCTAAAACCTTATAAGTTTGATAAACTTATATTACTTTATCACTTTTCATAAATATATTTAACACGTGCTTTATTTAACGACCTCGTCCGCGTAAACTATAAATATTGTGTTTTTCCAAATATAATACATACACACAACTTCTATAAAAATATATACAAACATAAATATATTTTCTCATCTCGAAACCCAACTCTTGAGCCAATATTTGAGCCGACTCTTATACGAAAGTTTCGTATACATTTTCCCACATCTATTCCAAGAGCCAATACTTGCAAATATGTCTCTTACTTTTAGCATAACATTTGAAAACATTTTATTTTTGAACTTTAAACATTTGCCACACAAGCAACATTAAACACAACCACTTGTAAACATTTAAATTTATTTACACACTTCGAGTCTTGAGTACACAAAACTGCAAACTGAGTCTCGCCATCTCATTCTTAGGTTCCGGGTAGGAGCCACTGCTATATCACACTCGATCTCTTTGTGCTGCTAAGGTGAGTTTATAGCCCCACTTTTACTCTTATTTACTTGCTTTATAAAACTATGGGGTGAGAAACATGCAAAACTCTTTTCGGACTGGCTCGAAAACACTATTACGTGAAACAACCTTGAATCCCAACTATGCTACCGTTAGTTCCCTTTGGGAGGCGCGATTGTTATGAATAGATCTATTGGGATGACACCCGTTCGAGTTTGACCGGATAGCAAACGTCAGCGTATATCATATCGTATTGATTGAGTGTCTCTGAAATACACTTCTTTGGGCTTTTATTTATCATGCTTCTAGATGCATGCACACTTTATCGTAGTTTCGTCGATGAACTTGGTACTAGCGTAATAGCCTTTTGCATATAGTGTCATTCACGGAGATGCTATATGTGCAGCTGTGGTCCAACTTGAAAACTTGATTACTTAAACCTATGAACTCACCAACCTTTGTGTTGACATTTTAGCATGTTTTCTCGGGTTTACTTATTGGGCGTGGGCAATGGCAAAGACATTCGTTGAAGGCTGCATCCAAGTGTTTCCAAACATTTTAATACAACTTTTAATGGGACAACATACATTTTTATGGGCTTTACTTCCGCACTTTGAAACAATGATGTAAAACTATTTCTTAAATTAATCTATATTTTGAAAATGGAATAGAATTTCCATTCTTTATTACCTTGTGTTGTGATTATTGATTTAGTAGCACCTCATGACCCGAACGCTTCCGCTGTGAAATTTTGGGGGTGTTACAAAGTATATTTCACAAGGGAAGGTTCAAAGGGTAGCACCTACCTATCCTATGCAGGATTCAACTGTTGAAATTTTCATTGGAAATTTGTGTGTTTTCGAATCGATCTCTATTCATGTGGGGAATTTTTGGAAAATTTGGCGAATAATTTAGATTTTGCCAACTTTAGTGTGAAGGAGATATCGAGTCTCAAATTAGGTGCTTGGAACCAAAAGCAATAAAAGTCAAAGACGTAGTTTAATGGTTGTTATGGCATAAAACTGTTTCTTATTTGATTCGGTTATAAAATGGACACTTTTGGTTTCCCTAAAGATATACAGAGAAGTAATATACAAATGACATATTACTCATGCACTAATAATTCCACCAACACAAGTTTTTGGTTTGATGAGAATTTCAGGCATAAGGTCACGTCCGGCAGTACAACATACTGTTCCGATCGTTGTACCCTAGAAAACAGACGATGAAATGGCGGCGAATCTATTTTAAAGGAAGCGTGTCAAACATGTTCCTCGTTCACGTTCTTGAATCGGTTTCATCTACTTCCTTTCTTTTATTTTTGATAAAGTTTATATTCATATATGCCAATTACTAATCTCTATTTGTTTAGATTATGTTTGTATTGCATCTTCATTGTGACTTCTGATTATGGATAGTTTCCCTACAATGAAGAATCATATTTTGTTAGTAATTATGTGTCTCTCTATATTTTTATAGTTTAAAGGTTGCGTCAAATTTGTTTGCTGAATTTACATGAGACCAAAAATGTTGGTTAACCGAAATAATTGATTAAACAAACTGTTTAACCAATTAACAAATTGTTATTAATCGTAATAAACATTTTTGATTTTCTATAACCAAACATATACGTTTTAAATACGTCTGTGTTTATACGTTTTCATTCGTTTTTATACGTTTTCGTCAATTTTACATGTTTTCTTCGCTTTTATCCATTCTCATTCTTTTCATCCGTTTTTATACGTTTTTGTCAATTTTATCGTTTTATCAATTTTATACGTTTTATACATTTCATTCGCTTTTATCGTTTTATCCATTTTATATATTCGTCCGTTTTATACATTTCTAACGTTTAATAGTTTTCGTCCATTTTTATCGCTTTACTTTCGTTTTATACGTGTTTATACATTTTCGTCCATATTATCGTTTTATGCGTTTTCATCCGCTTTAAATGTTTTCATCCGTTTTATACATTTGTCTATTTCTATCGTTTTTTATCGTTTTCATACTTTTATTTGTTTATATATGTTTTTATCCGTTTTTATACGTATGAAAACGGATAAAAATGAATAATTACGGATAAAAACATATGAAAACGTATAAAAATGCATAAAACGTATAATATGTATAAAAACGAACGAAAACGTATAAAAAAGAACGAATACGTATAAAAACGGACGAAAACGTATAAAAACCTAAGAAAATGGATGAAATTGACGGAAACGAACGAAAACGTATAAAAACGGATGAGGATGAAAACGTTAAAAAACATATAAAAACGTTCAAAATGTACAAAACCGAATACAAATGTACAAAAACGGATAAAAACGTACAAAAACGGATAAAACGGAAAAAAAAATGCTTACAAAAGCAGATAAAATAGGAAAATTTATTTTATGTTGAATTTATTGTTTTTATGTTGAATTGTAATCGTTTGAAAAAAAAATTTCTTCATATTCTTTGATGTTAAATTCTACTTTTTTTATTTCCTTATTTTCTTGTATTATACTTTTTTTAGTTATTTTATAATTACTCCGTAGTTGGTTAGTTTATAATATTTGTTTTTTGTGTTTCAAAGATGCCTTTATAATATTACAAAGGTGAATAGAGAATGGAGATAGAAAACAACAGCACTTGATAAAAAAAATAAAAAAAATAAATTCCCTAACTAAACGCAACCTAAATAACTTTTAAGTTTACATTGTTCTTTTCACGTTATTTGATATTTTGCACTAAAAATTCTTATCTATTTATCAATATTAGTTAATTAACTTTTCATCCATTTATATCACATAAAATTACATTTTAAAGCGTATACAATGCCTTAATTAATCCAAGTCTAAATAACCTTTATTTGACTACTATCATGTCACCAGAAAGGCAACATTTCTATATAATACAATTGTTTGGTATATAATGTGAATAACAAATTGTAGATAAACATAAGAAAGCCTAGTGCTACATAGAAATACACAATTCATCGACCATTTCATACACAAGAAGTTGTAAGATGTCATGACCAATCTCATAGCTTATTTCTTTTATATCATTAACCACCCAGACACCATTTCCTTGTACTTCCTCCCTTGTTAACCTACCAACTTCCATTAATACTTTGATGCAATACTCTTGCTCACTTTGTCTTCTTTTCAATATGGACATTTTATTCTCTTTATCATCAACTACTTTCTTCTTTGTCACCTTTGGCAAAGGGTTGTTACACCTTCTACTTCTTGACTTTAACTTGTTCTTTTTTTCTGGAAAACCATCATCAACTAATTTCTTCCTTGTAATCTTCTTAGGCAACACGGACACTTGTTTTTTGCTATTTACCTTCACTTTTTGACATTGACGACGGTTGTTCTTGTTCAAAATATTTGGCTTTTCTTCAATTGGAGTCAAACCCGTATTCTTAGGTTTTCTAGAAATTTGGTCATGGTTATGTGAAGTTTGCATGAATGTGGTGGTAACATCTTCCCGGTAAGATACTGAAGTTTGAAGACGACGCTGATGAGGTTGTTTCGCTATATCGAAATTTGGTATAAAGTCTAGAGATCCAACTGATCTGCTTTTACGCATGAGTGAGCCTAATGAAGCTTTTGAAGAGTGAAGTGAGTTTGGTAACGAGTCAAGACCCATAAGTCTCGCTACTATATTAGCTGGAGCCGGAGCTGGAGCTAGAGGTAATGGAGGGTGGAGTTTGATTTGTTCCACATTTGGATTGTCTACGTCGGAGGAGGGATGGGTAGGAATGCCATTGGAGCAAATAAGACGACGGATAATGGATGAGAAACAGCTAGTTTTACTTGAATCATGTGATATGGTCATTTGTATGTGTGCATGTATTGAGTGTGTGTGAGAACTATACCTTATAAAAGTTTATGAAAGAATAATATATAAAGGAAGGAGACCGGCATTGACGAATATTGTCGGTGGGGCGTGTGATTTGGTGGGCTAGGTGATGCTTTCACATATGCCGTGTGAATGTATGACCGTGTCTATTTGACGAAAGTACGTGGAAATGGATGTACCTTCAATTATTTATATTAGAAGACTCATTTTATTTTCTTGTAATAAATTCGTATTTATTCGAGACAAATCTTATATTTTATTTTTTTAATTCACTTTTTGTTTAAATTAACGTTTTTTCTTTTCTTTTCTTTTTAATTCGCGTTTTTTTTAGTTCGTGTTTTTTTCTTCGATTTCATACGTTTTTGTTATTTTCATACGTTTTCATCTGTTTTCATACTTTCTTATACGTTTCTTACGTTTTCGCTCGTTTTCATACGTTTTCGCCCATTTTCTTCATTTTTATTTCATTTTCGTCCATTTCTCATACGTTTTCATCCGTTTTCAGACGTGTTTTTACTCTTTCATACGTTTTCGCCCATTTTCATACGAATTTGTCCGTTTTCTTACGTGTTTGTTCGTTTTTCATACGTTTCTAACTATTACAAGTGATTTCTGTGATATCCAGAATATTACTTGTGATTATCTGAATATCACAAAGTGATATTCAGAAAAACATAAGTGATATTTTGATAATATCACTTTGTGATATTCTGAATATCACTTGTGATTTTCTGAATATCACTTTGTGATATTCTAAATATCACTTGTGATTTTCTGGATATTACTGTGTGATATTTTGAATATCACGTGTGATTTTCATGTTACAAAACATTAGTTGAATATCACTTGTGATTTTCAGAATATCATCACTTGTGATTTTCTGGATATTACTATGTGATATTTTGAATATCACGTGTGATTTTCATGTTACAAAACGTTAGTTGAAAATCGCGTGATATTCAAAAATCGCTGTGGTATTAAGAATATCACGGTGATATTCTCGAATATCACGAATATCACTGTGATATTCGAATATCACATAATATCAATTGCGATATTCACGGTGTCATTTGTGATATTGAATATCACTTGTGATATTCCAATATCACGAATATAACTTGTGTTTTACGTGAAAGCGTTTAAAAGCGGCCGAAAACATTTAATAACGGACTAAAACGTATGAAAGCGGACGAATATGTATGCGTAAAACACGTGATGACAACGGACAAACGTATGAATAATGGACGGCGTAAGAAAACGGGCGAAACGTATGAAAAAGTACAAAATGTGAAAGCGGACAAAACGTGTGAAAGCGGACGAAAAATAGATGAAAGCGTGTGAAAGCGGAGAAAAAGAAAAAAGCGTAAATAACGTGAATTAAAAACAAAAAAAAAAAGCGTGAATATAAAAAAAAAAAAAAAAACTTTAATATTAACAAAAGCGTTTAAAAAGCGTTATTGTAAACAAAAAGCGTGAATAAAAAAAAAAAAAAAAACAAAAAAAGAAAGAAAGAAAGACAAAAAAAAATGTGAATAGAAAAAAACAAAAAAAGAAATAAAGAAAGACAAAAAAAATGTGAATAAAAAAAACAAAAAGACAAGAAAAAAACATAGACTTAGGTTTATCTACTAAATTTTAGGTTAATCCCCATCACTAGATCAAACTAGATGGATAATGAGGATTTGTCACTTAGTAAGCATTTGAAAATTTCCCCATATTAGAATGGATCTTACGCTTGGAAGTCGTAAACGCTCTTTCTTGGATTTAATTTAACAATGTGTGTAAAATATTAGATATAAAGTAAAATGTAGTGGGAAGCTAACAACATTAGAACATTTTTAATGGAGTAAACTGCAAAAATTATTCATGTGGTTTGTGGTTTTTGGCAAGTATCATCTTTATCTTAAACCTTTGGCATAAATCATCCCTAAATCCATAAACTATCGGCATTAATCATCCTTGAGCACTAACGTCGTTATCTTCTTCGTTAGCTCTCACTCTAAAGTGGCAACGTTAGTCCATTAACCAAACGATCGTTTACAACATTAGTCCTTTATATTAGCAGTCGTTTCTAATTAAATAAAAATTTGGTTTTCTTATGTAACTCGTCCGTATTCTTACGTTTTTGTCAGTTTTTATAAGTATTCGTCCGTTTTTATACGTCTTCGCCCGTTTTGCTACGTTTTTGTCCGTTTTTATACGTTTCGTCCGTTTTTCTTACGTTTTTACACGTTTTCGGCTGTTTTTATACGGTTTCGTCCGTTTTAACACGTTTTCGTCCGTTTTAACACGTTTTCGTCCGTTTTCTTACGTTTTCGTCCGTTTTTTACCTTATAGTCCGTTTTCACATGTTTTCGTTCGTTTTTCTTACGTTTTCGTTTGTTTTTTTACGTTTTAGTCTGTTTTAACACTTTTTCATCTGTTTTTACACGTTTTCGGCCGTTTTTATACGTTTTCGTCTGTTTTCACACGTTTTTGTCCGTTTTCACAAGTTTGATCCGTTTCCGCACATTTTAAATACATTTTTCGTTTCATCCGTTTTAACACGTTTCCGTCTGTTTTTACACGTTTTCGTCCATTTTAACACGTTTTCATCTGTTTTTACTCGCTTTAGTCTGTTTAAACACGTTTTCGTCCGTTTTTCACACGTTTTTGTCCATTTTTATAGGTTTTCGTCCGTTTTTGTCCGTTTTTACTCGTATTGGTCCCTTTTTCTTATGTTTTTGTCTGTTTTTTACGTTTCGTATGTTTTAACATGTTTTGGTGCTGTTTTACGTTTTGGCGTTTTATATGTTTTCGTCTATTTTATCGTTTTCATCCGTTTTACACGTGTTAAAGCGGTGAAAGCGAAAAAAGACAAAATGTAACAAATCGAAGCGTGTGAAAGCGGACGAAACTTGTTAAACAGATGAAACGATATGCGATCGGCGTGTAAAATAGGCGAAATGTGTTGAAACAGACGAAGCGTAAAAACGGACGAAACATGTTAAAAGCGGCGTAAAACGGTGGCGTGTAAACAGATGAAATGTAAAAACAAACAAAGCGTGAAAAATGGACGGCGTGTTAAGGACGGCGTATAAAAGCGGTGAAAACATATAAAAGCGGCCAAAGCGTGTTAAAGCGGACGAAACGTAAAAAATAGACAAAATGTATAAAGCGGACAAAGCGTAGCAAAGCGGGTGGCGATATAAATATAAAAGCGAGCAAAAGCGTAAGAATACGGACGAGTTACGTAAGAAAACCAAATTTTTATTTAATTAGAAATATTTGTTAGTATAAAGGACTAACGTTGTAAGCGATTGTTTGGTTAATGGACTAACGTTGTCGATCTCGTCCCAAACCGTGAGTTTTCACACATGGCCGTGGCACATGAATGGCCGACCGTGAAAACTTCAAGCGGTTCGAAACAAATGCAATGAAGATCGGGGAGTATAATGTTTCCCAGGTTGTTATGTCAAATGGTATCGATAGATCACCCAACGAATAGTGATCGAGAGATTTGAATGGAAGAGGATTTGAATTATTATAACTACTGAAATAGCCTATAATTACAAAGGCTTAAATGCAAATTAAAGAAAATTAAAAGAAAAAAATATTAAATAAACGCTATCACTATTTGCAAAATGATGTTTTGATTTTATGTTTTATAAAGCGAATTAAAAACTACGTAACGTCTAAATGCAAATGTGAAACTTACAATATTAATCCTAAAATATGAAAATGATATTTTACAAACCTAATGATAAAGAAAATTTTTAGAAAAGAAAATTAATTTTATAACTAATTATCTAATTATTATTAATTAAAACTATTTCTAACTATTTAATAATAGCCTAAATTACAAGAAAATATGAAATAAAGCTAGAAAAATAAAATTATGACTTGGCAAAATCTAAAATAACAAAGAGAATTTTTAAAACTGTTTTTGTATTTTTACGATTATTTTGTATTTTCTAGAATTAAAACTATTTAAAACTACTTAAATTACTTAAAAATACAAATTTAACTAAGAAAATCTGAAAAATTATTTTTTGCTTTTATATTTATATTAACTTAAGTAAAATGAAAATTATTTTTGAAACTTTTCTTAATTTTTTGTATTAAATGCTAATTAAAAAGGCTTAAAAACTATTTAAAATGGAGAAAAATACTAAACTGACCTAGAAAAATCTGAAAAATTCAAGATAAGCTTAAAATAATATTAGGAATCTAGGAAAAATATAAAAACAAGTGCTTGTGTGAAGGAATATGAAACTGCTATGTCAAGTGCTTAGAAATAAGCACTTGAAATAAGCAAATGGACACCAATAAGCACCAACTGAACACAGAAGCTTAAAAATGCTAAAAGTACCTGAATGCAACTTAAAACAACAAGCCTAAACCTCTGGATTACAAGTTACAAAGATTTGGCTTATTTGAGTATAAGTGCGAAGAACAGTTTCTGGGTACTACTTTGATGATTAAAAATAAGCACATAGATAAGCTTGAACTAAAAACCAACTGAAAGAACCTAAAGTAGACCTGGGTGAGACCTTACAAACCAAATATCAGACCTTGGGAAGCTCTGATGAGCTTGTTACAACCACACACAAAACACATGCAGTCGAGTGTCTTGACTCGATTACCTGAAGGCAACTAAGACCAAAAGACAAGCACATTTGGAGCTTTTAAAAATTTGTAAAATTCCACAAAATGGTGATAAGAAATGAGACCAGTTGAACTTTTAACACCCAGTTTCACTTGATTTAACCTAGAAATGAGCTCATGAAAATCCTACAGTTAGGCATGGCGATATTTCATATTTTGACTTTTTAATGATTTGAAAAGTTGACTAAGTTGAGTTTTGAATCCAATTTGAGGACCAATGTTAATGTAATATGATAAAACAAACACAATGCAAGCAATATCTAAGAATTTTAAACACAAAATAAGTCTTTGATTCTTAAAAAATCCAACAGTGAAGTAATTAGGACAGTGAGTTGGTGATTTTGACTTTAAGTGTTTGCAAGCTCAAGTTTGAGACAGATATGAGTATACTAAAACTAGACAAGCTAAAAACAACAAGAATTGCCCATTGCCCAAGCCTATATCACAGATTAAAGACAAATCCAAACACGCCTTTACTAAGCGACATGAACTAAAAGCGAACAAACTCTCGAACTAGCATGTAATTTTGATCAAACTAACTTTAATTACTCTAAGTACTGACTAATTAAACATGTTTGAACTATCTATAACTACAAAGGCAGATAATGCAATGTGACTTGAAAATAACACAAAGGGTCCTTAGCCACAATGGCTTGAAACACCGTGAACCAATGAACCACTAGCCTATATTAACCAACCCAATAGCTCGAACTAACCCGAATCCATTTCGAACCAACCCATATCCATTTCGCATCATTTTGCCCTATTTTGACTTTTGTTGACCAATATCCAAAGGTGCTTGAAACTTGAATATAAGCTTGTAAAAGCTATAGTAAGCTTATAGAAGCTTGTTTTAGCTTACAACTAAGCTCTAACGACTTTGACATAGAGTTTGAGAATGGAAATTTCAACGATGAACATAAAATATGGAATTTGAACATAGACTTGAATTGATAGTTAAATAGAGTTGCAATACATTGAAACTACTAAGTTTGATACAAAATAACTTGATATTACAATTGAAAACTATTTAAGACATGAAAAGCTTTAAAACGACATACATTTAAGAAAATAAACTAAGTACTCCTCATTTGCCTTCTTTCTTCCTTTATTTATACTCCAGTGAGCTTCTCATCTGCGAATAGTTCAATGAGTTATATGGGCCATTGGATGCCTAGATATCATCTTGGCCGTTTAAGTGGTTTTGGCGCCAAAGCTGTTTTAACAGTTGGGAGGGTAGAGTGTTAGGTTGAAGGTGCATTAAATGCATTCTTGGAGTGGGGTGAGGTGGAGGTAGGGTTGATGATGAAGGAGTGTTGGGGAAAGGTTGCGGGGAGGGTGATGATGGATTGTGGTATCTCGTGTTGGAGGAAAAGAGAGTCAAATGAGTTTGTTGGTAATATTAAAGGAAAGGGTCAAATGGCGGTCGAATGGAAGGCGGGGGTCGCATGGGATTTGACAAGGTCGAAAGGGTGTTTAAAGGTTTAATATATCAAGGACCTTTGTTGCAATTTACGAAAGTTAAGGGACCAAGGCGCCAATCTGCAAAGTTACTCAAGGACCAAAAGTGACAAGTTTCAATAATCTGAGGACCACGCTTGACATTTTCAAATTTCGAAACTTGGAGGACCAAACTTGTAATTTCTCAAAACTTTTGACATTTTCACCAAAGGACTAATTTTGACAACTTATGATTTAAAAGGACCTTTAGTGATTTTCTTTTGAAATTATGGCTCGGGGACTATTTCGACAATTTTGAAACTTGGGGGATGAAGCGCCAATTATGCAAACTTAGCTCATTTTCATCGATTTTAAACATTTTGCATCCGAAACATATAAAATGCAATTTTGGAATATTTTCGATATTTTGATGCATTGTGAGCATTTTAAGCGTTTTGCGATTCAGATTGACCCAAAATGATGAGTATTTACACACTCATCAATCCCCCACACTAAACTATTGCTAGTCCTAGCAATCTTTTGAAAAAACTTAATGGATTTGAATCTCTTTACCAAAATCCATTATACGGAGTAACAAATGTTTTAGTTCAAGTAAGAACCATGGTACAACCGATAACCATGTGATTTTGAGCAAACCACCGACTTCAACGGTTTGATTTGTCTTTACGAGCCGTTTGCTTCGGACTAGCCAACTCTTAGATAAATTATCAATATTATCTTTGGTGGTGATTACCAATTATGGTTTTCCACGCCTTTACCACGAGCCATAAACTTGCGGGCTAGCCAACTCTTCACTTTTAAGGATATGGTGAAGTGAATACCATACAATTTTGGGCAAATTTCAAGCCGTCAGCGGTTTGAGATATCTTTACCAAGAGCCGTTTGCTCTGGATTAGCCAATCCTTTTGTTTATTAGACAAGGCGATGATAACCATATGAGTAAGTCAGAACACTTACTCCAAAAAAATTTGGCCAAAAGCGGGGAATTAGGCGGTATAATTACATGATAAAATTCGTGAGAATTCCCCCACTTAGAAATGAATATTGCCCTCAATATTCAAAGTACCGTGATTATGCGAAACAAAGAACGTAAAAGGGAAATACTACGGCCATTATTTAGATTTTTTTTTTTTTGAGAAAACTTATATACACAACATGTGGGCAACCCCCCACTAGGGTGGTAGAAAGATAGAAAGAAGTCGAAATATGGGTGAAAACCCATATGGCATGCTCTTGTTTTGATTCCGAGTCGCTAGCTTGACTCGACCCGTATTCATTTTTCATGGGAAATAAGTTGAGGGAACAATCTCCATGGGACTTTCATTCAAGATGTTTGGACAAACATTTGAAGCACTTGAAAGTTCACACCGATGAGATATACATAGAACCGCTCAAAATGATAAATGAAAATGCGGGGTCAAAGATAGTGTCTTCATTCCGAAGGAGTGAAGAGCAGGAGAAGTGATGAGAATATATGAAAAAGAAAGAAAATCATGATAGAAATCATGACTAACTCTTCATCCTCGATAGGAGAATTCATAGTTTCATGAATCTCATCGAGTTAAGCTTGCTTGATCAAGACATATTATGGGGTGTCTAGATCAAGTAGAAATTATCATACTCCGTGGAGATATGATATGAGTGAGTTCATCGAGAACTCCATGACGGTGAATGAATCATATTCGAATTGATGTGAGTGGGTTCATGGTGAACTCCTCTAATGTAAATGATTCATAATCGGGAGAGAATTATGAGAATGAAAAGTGGTCGCCACTAATCTTCTCTCCCGTATTATCAAAGCGGAAGGCTTTCATTTCGGATTAGAATCATCGGAAAGAATGTCACTACCCTTAATGGGGATAGGAGATGAAATTGGTTTCTCTTTGAAAGCCTCGATTTTAGAAATGAGAAGACTGACATTCAATAATGTAAGACGAAGAGCTTCATCTTTGATTTCAGTGTCAGTAACTTCATCATTCTCTTCTTCTAAGCTAACAAGCTCAGAAGGTAAATCTTCCACATAAACGATGTCTCCACAAGACAACGAATCATCATCATTAGAATCGTAGAACATCTCAATATGATCATTTTAGAAGACAAGAGGAGTAGGGATATCACACAAATGATCAAGAATTCCCTGTGACTCTCTTGGGATTGGGACAAGGTTCTCAACACTAGACTTTATGAATTCGTCCGATTCCTTTTCAGGAACAGTGTCAAGATGCTCGTCCCCCATGCTCGAGAGAGTGAGTGGGAGCTTGGGTGTGATAGCGATTGTTTGAGATGGAATCTCAGCTTCTTTGGGATATCAACCGACCGAGGAGTTGAGAAATAATATCCTTAAAGGAAATACTCTCCTCGTCATCATCATACATAGTGCCTTAAGAAATTGGGAGCATGCAATTTGCTTGCTCTGGGACTAATAATTCTTCCCTAGATTTGCGGGCCTCTCGTTCTTCTCGTTCTTGACCACAATTCTCCCGTGGTCTTTTCACTACTCACTTGATTCTTAAAGTTCTGAATCGTATCCTCAAGTGTTTTCATTGCCGTTTCAAAATCTTGGGAGATTTCTTGAGACAACGACTCGGTGGAGTTTGAACCGTATGGTCTTTGTGGAGGTTGGAAATTTTCAAACTGTGAGAGTCATGATTGTTATAAGGAAATGGATTCCTGTTTGACAATCGAGTGATGGGGACCTCCAAGACTTTACAACAAGAAAGCTACTTGAGTCTGGACTGGTGAATTATATAGATATTGGTCATAGCCAAAGTTACGAGCATCAGGAGAACTGTTCATAGACAAACGTGTTTCGGATTGACACTCAAATCCTTGGTGAGGACCTCCACAAAATTCACATGATTATGTTGGTTATATGAAGATAGGTCGGTGTGGTGGGTAGTTGGAAAAGTTTGAGGGTCGTTAAATGAGTTACGATTAGGATCATAATCAAATGAATTCCTCGAACCACAAAACAAACAACTCCGTTCTGAATATCATTACCACATTGTACACATGTACACCAACGACGGGGTAAACCAAAAGAGGCTCACCACAACCGAGCACAAGGAATAAAGCGATTTCATTTGAGAGTTATGAGAAGGAATCGGTTTATTCAAAGAATCAACAAAACCAACATGGTGATCCGAATGACTATCAAGTCTCGAAGAACATTTTGAAAAATCCGGAGGTGGGACAAGTGGTGTGCTCGAGAGCTAGCAATTTCCACCACTTCCGTTATGGTCTCGGTTCGATTCTTGAGAAGCGTGAAGATTAGGCAAGTCATTCTTGCTAGTCACGGTCTAAATTCGCATTTTGTTTTAACCATAAATCATGAAAGATTTTGATCAATTACAGACGGTTTGGGCTCGGAGACAATACAAAAACATCGGGTTGTGGCGGATGGTCGGAAAAACTTGGAGAATCATCGAGAGTTTTTATCGGATAATTCGCACCAATAACAATATTTGCTTGCACCCATCCTTCCACATCGCTTGCATAAACAATCCGAATTCGACAGAGTGATCCTCTTCCATACGGCTTTGCGGTGGAAACAACGATGATAATCGAGCGTTGCCATGAGAATTAAACATGTAGAGGTTAAAGAGATAGAATCGAATGGTCGAGAGGAATGAGAAGAATATTTTGGATTTTGGATTTATAAGAAAATATAAACATATATAGATGGTATGAACAATGAGTGAATATTCAAATCACTAATCGCTAAGCGTAAGATAATTAGCACGACTCCGGCGTGGCGCCAAAAATTTGATCGCGCCCGAACCGTCGAGTTTTTCACACGAAGCCACTTGTGAATGGCCGACCGTGAAACTTCAAGCGGTTCGAAACAAATGCAATGAAGATCGGGGAGTATAGTGTTTCCCGGTCGTTATGTCCGTGAGTATGCAATGGATCGCCCGACGAATAGTGATCGAGAGATTTGAATGGAAAGAGGTTTGAATTATTATAACTACGAAATACCCTATAATTACAAAGGCTTAAATGCTAATTAAAGAAAATTAAAAGAAAAAAATATTAAATAAACGCTATCACTATTTGCAAAATGATGTTTTTGATTTTATGTTTTATAAAAGCGAATTAAAACTACGTAACGTACAAATGCAAATGTGAAACTTACAATATTAATCCTAAAAATATGAAAATGATATTTTACAAACCTAATGATAAAAGAAAATTTTAGAAAAGAAAATTAATTTTATAACTAATTATCTAATTATTATTAATTAAAACTATTTCTAACTATTTAATAATAGCCTAAATTACAAGAAAATATGAAATAAAGCTAGAAAAATAAAATTATGACTTGGAAAATCTAAAATAACAAAGAGAATTTTCAAAACTATTTTTGTATTTTTTCGATTATTTTGTATTTTCTAGGAATTAAAAACTATTTAAAACTACTTAAATTACTTAAAAATACAAATTTAACTAAGAAAAATCTGAAAAATTATTTTTTTTGCTTTTTATATTTATATTAACTTAAGTAAAATGAAAAATTATTTTTTTGAAACTTTTCTTAATTTTTTGTATTAAATGCTAATTAAAAAGGCTTAAAAACTATTTAAAATGGAGAAAAATACTAAACTGACCTAGAAAAATCTGAAAAATTCAAGATAAGCTTAAAATAATATTAGGAATCTAGGAAAAATATAAAAACAAGTGCTTGTGTGAAGGAATATGAAACTGCTATGTCAAGTGCTTAGAAATAAGACTTGAAATAAGCAAATGGACACCAATAAGCACCAAGCGAACACGAGCTTAAAAATGCTAAAAGTACCTGAATGCAACTTAAAACAACAAGCCTAAACCTCGGATTACAAGTTACAAAGATTTGGCTTATTTGAGTATAAGTCTGAAGAACAGTTTAGGGTACTACTTTGATGATTAAAATAAGCACTTAGATAAGCTTGAACTAAAACCAACTGAAAGAACCTAAAGTAGACCTGGGTGAGACCTTACAAACCAAATATCAGACCTTGGGAAGCTACGATGAGCTTATTACAACCACAGACAAAACACATGAGTCGATTATTGACTCGGTTACCTGAGGCAACTAAGACCAAAAGACAAACTCATTTGGAGCTTTTAAAAATTTGTAAAATTCCACAAAATGGTGATAAGAAATGAGACCAGTTGAACTTTTAACACCCAAAGTTTCACTTGATTTAACCTAGAAATGAGCTCATGAAAATCCTACAGTTAGGCACATGGCGATATTTCATATTTTGACTTTTTAGATGATTTGAAAAGTTGACTAAGTTGAGTTTTGAATCAATTTGAGGACCAATGTTAATGTAATATGATAAAACAAACACAATGCAAGCAATATCTAAGAATTTTAAACACAAAATAAGTCTTTGATTCTTAAAAAATCCAACAGTGAAGTAATTAGGACAGTGAGTTGGTGATTTTGACTTTAAGTGTTTGCAAGCTCAAGTTTGAGACAGATATGAGTATACTAAAACTAGACAAGCTAAAAACAACAAGAATTGCCCACTGCCCAAGCCTATATCACAGATTAAAGAACAAATCCATACACACCTTTACTAACTGACATGAACTAAAAACTGAACAAACTACTGAACTAGCATGTAATTTTGATCAAACTAACTTTAATTACTCTAAGTACAACTAATTAAACATGTTTGAACTATCTATAACTACAAAGACAGATAATGCAATGTGACTTGAAAATAACTTACAAAAGGGTCCTTAGCCACAATGGCTTGAAACCTGTGAACCAATGAACCACTAGCCTATATTAACCAACCCAATAGCTCTGAACTAACCCAAATCCATTTCTGAACCAACCCATATCCATTTATGCATCATTTTTGCCCCATTTTGACTTTTGTTGACCAATATCCAAAGGTGCTTGAAACTTGAATATAAGCTTGTAAAAAGCTATAGTAAGCTTATAGAAGCTTGTTTTAGCTACAACTAAGCTACTATGACTTTGACATAGGAGTTTGAGAATGGAAATTTCAACGATGAACATAAAATATGGAATTTGAACATAGACTTGAATTGATAGTTAAATAGAGTTGCAATACATTGAAACTACTAAGTTTGATACAAAATAACTTGATATTACAATTGAAAACTATTTAAGACATGAAAAGCTTTAAAGCGACATACATTTAAGAAAATAAACTAAGTACTCCTCATTTGCCTTCTTTCTTCCTTTATTTATACTCCAATGAGCTTCTCTCTCATTCGAATAGTTCCCAGTGATTATATGGGCCATTGGATGCCTATATATCATCTTGGCGTTTAAGTGGTTTTGGCGCCAAAGCTGTTTTTAATTTGGGGAGGGTAGAGTGTTAGGTTGAAGGTGCATTAAATGCATTCTTGGAGTGGGGTGAGGTGGAGGTAGGGTTGATGATGAAGGAGTGTTGCAGGAAAGGTTGCGGGGGAGGTGATGATGGATTGTGGTATCTCGTGTTGGAGGGAAAAAGAGTCAAATGAGTTTGTTGGTAATATTAAAGGAAAGGGTCAAATGGCGGTCAAATGGAAAGCGGGGTCGCATGGGATTTTGACAAGGTCCAAAGGGTGTTTAAAGGTTTAATATATCAAGGACCTTTGTTGCAAATTCTGAAAGTTAAGGGACCAAGGCTGCCAAATCTGCAAAGTTACTCCAAGGGACCAAAAGTGACAAGTTTCAATAATACAAGGACCACACTTGACATTTTCAAATTTCGAAACTTTGAGGACCAAACTTGTAATTTCTTAAAACTTTTGACATTTTTCACCAAAGGACTAATTTTGACAACTTATGATTTAAAAGGACCTTTGGTGATTTTCTTTTGAAATTATGGCTCATGGACTATTTCGACAATTTTTGAAACTTGGGGGCTGAAGCGCCAATTATGCAAACTTAGCTCATTTTTATCGATTTTAAACATTTTGCATACGAAACATATAAAATGCAATTTTGGAATATTTTGATATTTTGATGCATTGTGAGCATTTTTAAACATTTTGCGATTCGATTGACCCAAAATGATGAGTATTTACACACTCATCAGTTGCCACTTTAGAGTGAGAGTAACGGAGAAGATAATGACGTTAGTGCTCAGGGATGATTAGTGTCGATAGTTTATGGACTTACAGGGACGGAGCTAGGGGGTGCCCGCGGGTGCACGTGCACCCCATGGAATTTTTCGATATAGTGTTAATTTTTGAAAAAATTATTGATTTTTTTAAGATGTATCTAAAATGCACTCGGTGCATTAAAATGTGTTTTCTAGTATTATTTAGTTGGTTTAATTACAAATTAAAAATAAATATAGTTTTGTAAAAGCCCAATATGACAAAAGCCCAAAGATAAAACAAATTTAATAAATTAAAGCACAAAAGCCCAAAGATGAAATAAGTTTATCAATGAAACAAGTTTATTCATTATCCTAACAATTTATAAAATCCAAAATTGGAGAGTATGAAATAGGTTCGACATATATCACTCAATTGTTTATTATATCTTTAAAATTTTCTTTTTGATTGGTTGTCTAAAATTGATAATATGATGATTCATTGATTAGGGATATTAGAAGTAGTATTCGATCTTTTTTTTGCTTGTTAAAAGCGTTTAATGGAATTGATAGACTTGAAGCGTCCTTTTTTGTTGCGTATATTATTTATATTGTCCACCAATTGTTAGGATTAATCATGTAATAGTCTTTTTTTTTGCTGCATATATTATTTATATTGTTCACCAATTGTTAGGATTAATAATTATGTAATAGTGATATGAAATAATGTGATTTGTATTTAAAAGATTTCGTGTTATGGATATGCAAATTCAAGAGTTTGGAGATCGTTTTAATGAGGGAAGCACCGATTTACTTGATTATATGGCGGCGTTGAGCCCGCATGATTCATTTTCATAATTTATTATATCAAAGTTAGTGAAACTTAGAGATGTATCCGTGATTTTACTTATATGGAAGGTTAAGTCTTCCTACTGAACTTGGAGTCTATTATCGGATCATGCGTAATGATAAAGATATCGCTAAATTGGATAGTATTGCCAAACTTTATGAGAAGATGGTGGATAAGAAAAGCATACATCTTATCCTTTGGTTTATCATTTGTTGAAGTTGGGCTTTAGAACTTGCTTGTTCTTCTTCTACGGTTGAAAGATGTTTTTCTAAAATGAAGCTCATTAAAGCGATTTGCGTGTCGGATGGGTGATGATTATTTTAACGCTTTAACATGTCTTGTAGAAAGAAGAACTTATTAATATTAAAAATGAGGGTGTACGTAAGCGTTTTTTTTGCTATAGGAGATCGTAAAATCACTAATTAGAAGATAATATGTTCATTTATTTATTGTTTTTATGAAATCTTCGTTTTAATCCACTTTTTAACTCTGTTATATTATAGTTCAAAAAAATTTGTGCACCCAGTCATATTTGTCCTGGCTCCGTCCCTGTGGACTTATGGATGATTAATGACAAAGGTTTGAAATAGAGATGATACTTGCCAAAAACCACAAACCAGAGAGATGATTTTTGCAGTTTACTCTTTTTAATGTGAAAAAGCTTAAAGACTTCAAAATATAATTACTATATACAGTAGTTTTTTCGTATAAGAACACATTTTTTCCTCTATAAACGAGGGGAATATGCCCTCGCGTTGAGCAAACAGTTTTCGATATAATTTTTTTTACCCACAGTTCATATACGTAAATTCAAATAAATAAAGAATTTTAAAAGAGAAAAAGAATAAAGCAAATAGTCTAAAATAAACCTTTAAATATAAGCAGTAATCTTTATGTAAATAGCAAACTTTTCATACATAAAAATTAAGGCAAAAATGCATATATATATAATTGCATATATATTCTTTGTACAAGTTTTTTATGCACATAATACAATGGTTTTTATGCATGTTTTGCATATATATGCAATTTTGCATTTTCAAGAGGATATATATGCAAAAGCTCCTAAAATTCATGGCAAAACAAAAAAAAATTATTAGGAGCCTCCATATAATTTTTTTTGTTTCTTTTTATTACCCCTGTATTTGTCAAATTGGAGGCTTGATCTTGGAGCTCACAATTTTTCGAAAACAATAAAACCATGAATAATTATTTGACCAATTAACATTTTATGTTTTAATCCTAAGAGCCCTTGGTACAATAACATTTTAACACTAAAAAAGTTACGTTACCTCAGCGCCACATCACGTAACACAAAAATATTTAACACTAAATAATCACACCTTATCATAAAACTAAATAACATCACTTTTTCAGACCCACATTTTAGAATATTAGAAATTGCAAATTAAACCCTCAACAATTTCATTCATTAAACAACCTAATACTCCATTAATAAGGTTAAAAAGTATAATACGAAATAAAAAAGATTGCAAATAAAAAAAATTGCGACATAAAAAATTACGAAATGAAAAAACTACTACGAATACATAAAAAAAAGTTACGAAATAAAAATACAATACGGTGATAAAATAAAGCTACTCAGGACGGTGCAACTTATATTTTCTTTGATTTTCTTCTTTTCCATTTCAATCCAATACGCAACGTCATCATCCATTTCTTTCGTGCTAATACCGAAAAATTTAAACTCTTTCAAACGCATTATCATACGGTCTTTCTCTTTAGCAGCCTCGTACGCCTCTTGGGCCGCATCCCGTTTGAGATGAAGCTCGAATGCATAAAGTCCCCGAATTGGCTTGACCAACTTTCCCCGGTGCTCGTCGTGGTATCGGATTTTTGTTTTTTTCAGGCTCGTGGTTTGCCCGGCTGGACGTGGTCGTGCATCATCACTAAATACATCCCCGTGGCTTTCCCAGGGGATGTCTCCGGTTAATCAACCGGTTCCGGCGCGTCCCATTTTGCATGGGATTTCAAAATGTTTCACGCTTCCTCTTGAGCATACAAAACACCTTTATGCTCTTCACGATATATTATTCTAGCCCGTTTCATATAATCCATTTCATTTTCCCCACTTTTTGCCAAACGATTAGCACGTTTGAAAACCACGTTGAACTTTTAGCAATTTCTGTTCAACGTATGCCACTTGCTTGTTATTATATCCTTGTTGCGTGGTTGAAATTTTTTCCGATTGAACTCGTTCATAACCAGATACCAAAACGTGTTGCACGTTTGTGAAACTCCGACATTTGGATCCTCGAAAACGACAACGTAACATGAGGCTAGTAGTGGTCGATAACCAACGTAATGTAGTCCCGTTCACGTCGTGATTTCTTTCAGAATAGGGTTCGGGTTCTTTGATTTTTTTTTACATACGTTTACCTCTACTTTTGGGCTTTCGGGAAGACGTAGCTTGCGATTTGAGAATGTGAGGATTGGGTTTGCGGTTGGGTTTGTTGTTCATCAAATACATTTGTCGTTGTTGAAAAAGTGGTTAGGGTGTCAAGCCAAGTGGGTCAGGAAAACCGGATGAAGACGCGTTTGGATTCGGGTTTGAAGAAGATCCAGTGTTCAGATTTTGAAAACCGAGTAGGTTAAAAAAAACTCTCGTTTTGATTTCTCGACATTTTTTTTTTTTTTTTTTTTTTGTAAGAATGGAAGTATATAATTTTGTGTTTGAGTTGTGGAAGTGTGTAAAAAATATGTGAAGGTAGGTATTTATAAGGTTTTGGTTTTTTTATTATTATTATTTTTTTGAATTATAGTCGTTAACCACCTTTTTTTAGTTGTTACACAATTAAATGAGGGGTGTGTTGTGATCAAGGACGGAGCTTGAGCAATGTTACTGGAGTGAGAGAAATATAGTTGTAATAATTTTGAAGGACCAAACCTATAACTATTTTACTTTTATACCAAATTCTTAAAAAAATAATATACTCAAAAACTAAAAAAAATAAGGATTAGTAGTCCTAGATTTGAGGGGGGCACAACCCTCACTTGCCTTTAGTAAGCTCCGTCTATGATTGTGATTATTTATTATTATTATTTTTTTTTTTAATTCTACCAAACTAGCCGTTTGGACCAGGGGTGGTTTGTGTAATTATGTTTTGTCCATACGTGCGTTTGAGTTTGAGTTGTGGTAGTAACTTGGAGCTCAATGCAAGCCCAACATCGGTGAAGCTGGTATCGTAAATACCACTTCAACGCGAGCCACGTCAGTCCAACGCCCAAACCTAGACCTCTTAATATATGATATACTCCGTATATTTTTAATTTTAAATATGTTCAGAATGACAAAATTGTTACTATTTAGTGAATAACAACAATTCAAAGAGTTGTTTATAGGTTCCCATTGTTTATATCTAAAAGAGTAAATTGTAGACATGGTCCTTGTGATTTGCTCAGATTGCATGTTTAGTCTTTGGTCTTTTGAAAGTACAGGCGGCCTCCCTAATGGGAAATGTTGGTTCCGTTTTGGTTTATGTTTTTAACCGGCGTTAAATGAATTCCGTTATCAGTTACACGTTAGCCCTTTTGGCCGATCGTTGTATCGTTCATCCTTTAAACTAACGGCCGTTTATAATTTAAAATTTTCGGTTTATTTAAAGTTTATTTGTTTTTTTTTATATATTTTTGTAAACTTTAGTTAAGTGTTAGTTAAATATATGTAATATAGTTTTAAAAAAGAGAAAATTACCAAAAAAAAAGTAGAAAAATCCGAGCTTGATCTACTATATAGTCATTTTCAACACCTTTTTCCTAAAATGGTAATGCTTGACTGCTCAAGTGCTCGACTTCAATCAAATTTTGACACGTGTCATTCATTTGGATGTTCAACTGCTCGACTTTGATCGCTCGACTCCACCCAATTTTTGACACGTGTCATTCCTTTGTACTTTTTCTGGAAAAAAATTGACACGTGTCAAAATTTGAGTGGAGTCGACCAGTTGAGCAGTCGAGCATGACCAAAATGAGAAAAAGATGCTAAAAATGTCTGCATAGTAGATCAAGCTTGAATTTTTTTACCTTTTTGATAATTTTCTCTTTAAAAAATGCTATGTGGTCTAACTATAAGAAAAGAGGCTTAAAGGACCATTCTTGCCATAATGGCAAATTCACAACAACCTCCTAACTAGAATCCCATGGTTTTGTTGGTATTATATGTGTATGACGAAACATACAAACTTATATTAGTCATTTCTTATGAGACCTAAAGGTCACACACATATAACACGAGATACCCGAATAATATATAGCGTATATATATATTAATGTTAACTAATAATGGTAAATGGGTTATTTACTTATTGGGTTTAATTAGCTATTTAGCTTAATTAAGGTTATAAGTAAATAAATGAGAGCATAATGAATTGAATAAAATAGCGACTTTTGGCCAGGACGAAGGTGTCCTCGCCAAAAACCCCGTCGTTGATTCTCCTTTTTGTTGTAGTGAATTCTATCCCTATATCTCCATATGTGCATGTAACAGCATGTTAGCAATATAGCTATATTGCTTTCTATATAGGAACGTATGAGGTCACATAAAGAGTACTCACACACCATTGTATTATATATCATGTGTATCTTATATTTGAGCAAAAATCAAAAGATCTGAGGTTCTGGCTTTGAGCTTCATTGTGAAGGGTAACCGAGCTGAGCCACTGGACTTGCCCGAGTCAAACATTGTTCAACTTGCCAAGTCCAACACCTAGACAGAAAAGCAACAACTTTCTAATGGATGTTACAACTAATAAAGTTGTTTTTACTTGTTTTCACCATTCAATATAGATCAAATAGAATTTGAACATTGTTAACAAGGTTCTGATCTTATATTTGCCCGGTGTTTGTCTATATGGGAAACATAAACATCGAACCTATTTCCAACATATCATCATTTATCTTACATGTTTTTATGCTGATAAATAGAATTTCATAGTTCGAAATATTGATAACAAGGTTCTGATCCTATAGTACTAGATCTAAGTAGTTGTTCACTACACCACATTCTTCCAACAATAGTTCATTTATAACTACCAACTAGATTGTTACGACCACTTTAGTTTGTTGACAATAGCGGTAGAGACTACAATTAGCAAAACCATTATGAGAATTACAATAATATAAATCACAGAACCAATAAGAAATTCTCCAAGATGACTATGGTGGCACATGTGCTTCCCACACTGGTAGCAAAATTTGTATCCACACCTGAAAAGGCGTGATGAATTCCAGTTAACCACGCAATTTGTACAAAGGGGATAGTTGGCGAAAGTAAGTGTTGCTGAAACAGAAGATGTAGCTATAGATAGAGATGAAGTGCGGGAGCTAAAAAAATGAAGATTATATTTATAAGCTACATGGAGTAGCATTTGAATTTTTACAAAATTATGAAAAATTCTTTTTCTAAAATCTATGATAAGTTATGTGTGTCAAACAAAGATTATATTTGAAGTAGTTTTTAATAAACACAATTTTGTGTGGCAAACATGCCCTAAATATCTTTAGCTAAAAACGATTATTTCATTTCTTTCGTTTTTTTTCTAAAGCGCCAAATAGCCATAGAGCTGATTGAGCAACACCATCAACGAATCTCATCTTTAATGACATCAATTTAGAGTGGTTCGATACATAGTCACATGGAACGGGGATCACGGATCGGGATCGTGATCGTGGTTCTCTAGGCACTTAAAATTCGGTTCAATGGGGGGTAGGTTCATTTGGGATCGCTTCGGTACGATTTACCAAGTAATGTGGTACGATGTACCCACGTAGCAACTAATATATTATTATTAATTTGAAAACCAAACATTCATAAAATAATACTGGTAATAATTTAAAAACACATATGAAAAAAGTTTTATCAGTAACATAACTAAAAAAACATTATCAACACTATTTTTACAAGTTTGTGCTAGTTACAATAATATAACCTATAAAGGCCTCATTTATATATAATATTCTCCATAACTATTTAAGAGATTAGAGGATCTCATTAAAAATAATAATAATAATAATAAAATAATAATAATAAAAAAATCACCATATTAGATCTTCAAATATCTTCAAATTATATATTCTATAATAAAAATTCGAAGTAAATATTTAAAATCTTGACAAATCATAGGGAAATCAAAATTAATGTGGTGAATCGTGAATCGATATGCTGGAACGCGAATCGGAAACACACGGGCGTGAATTGCTCTGTCCCGATTCGGATATCAATTAAATTTGATGCGCCATCGTCACCGATCCAAGTCGCGATCCCGATCGATCCGGATCCATTTCGTACCACGTTTTGGATCGAACAAACTGGATCGCAATTCGTGAGTGCTCTAGCGAATTATGTGACTATGGTTCGATATCACTTGTGACACACTCTATCTCTAGTTCTCTAAAGCCCCAAATCTCATCTGTATATTGGTTAGAGTGGTTCGATATCACTTGTGACACACTCTCTAATTCTCATACTTAATCTGTTCCCTGAGTTTCTTTTAGATGGTTCTATTTATTTTCCTCTTCTGCTGTTAAAAAATATATAATACTCATAATCTCCCCTCTTTTTATTGATAAAATATAATTCAATTTCTATTAGTAAAAAACTTGAAGATATTAGATTGGTAATTCCCATCTTATTAATCATCAATACATCAAATATATATAGTTACAAAGAATCAACTAGAAACAATGCAAAGTGGGCTTAGACTACAATATGCTAATAAGGCTCATAATACTAACAACAAATATACGACTAATTAAGAGTCAAATCAACCATTATAATATGTAAACTGATTAGAAGTTAATGTGTGTAAGAGGAAGGAGAAGATGAATACCTGCATGTAATAGTATCACAACCACAAGTACGCTCAATACAATGACTACACTTGGGACACCTCCTCCACCCTTCACTCTCGGAAATAACACGAAAAGCAACATCGTTTAAATCTCTTGTCTCGTCACAAGAATAACCAACATGCCATGAAACCTTACACTTGAGACAAAACGGTTTCTTGCAATAAGGACACTCTCTTTTAAAATTGTTACCCTCACGGGCCTCACCAAACTCGTTTAAAATCAATCCTGAACACACCATGTTCGGACAATAAACCCGATCAACCCCTAACACAGTTGATTCACATAACACATCACACCATTTATTAAATAGTTGGCGTGTCAATTTAGGGCGGCATGATAAAGGGTCGAGAGAATGATCGCATGTGGTGGCAGGGCATTTGATGTCCGATACATTGTCTTCAAGTTTCACTTGAATGTATTTAATCATACAATCCGTGCAAAAAGGGTGAATGCATCTATTACTATACTTGAAGTCACTGTTTGGGAGCTTTACGGGTTCGATGCAAATCTCACACGTGAATGTTTCTTCTTCTTCTTGGTGTTGATCACTTTCATCTTGATTAGGGTGTTGTGACTTTTCTTGCGTATCTTGATTTATGATTGTCATCATATCGAATAAAATTACTGTTTCCTGAAAGTATATTGGTAGATTGGATTCTTACTTTTATAAAGTTTTGTTTGATGCAAAATATTCTGAATGAATTAGGTCAAGTTACAAATATAATTATCCAAAGGGATAGGGTTCTAATATGATCATATATAGTTGTTGGATTTTTTAAAATGGTATAACTTTAATATTTATCAGATACTTATCCTTCTTATCTCTTATATAATATAAGTAAATTTACAAAATGGACAATCAAATTTTTGAGTAGTTTTCAATTAGACCAATGAAAAAGCTTTATTTTGTTGAGTAAGCTAGTTGAGCATTTTAATTGGCCAATTGAAAGTTAATCTTCTCATGAATAAAGTAATCTTCTCATGAAGTGTTGCATATTTATTTAACGTTTTTTATGTTGAACTTTGTGATAACAATGTGATAGACACCAATAGGGATCAATGAAGATCCGTTAAAGGATTCTAATTGGTTTGATCAATCCAAGAATGAGAAAGGATTAATGAAATTGCAATTAGTTATCAAAGGAGAGAAAAACTGTTGTATTGATTCTTAGAGTGATTGCAGTTGACAGAAAGATTACAATTCTTGGCTACCAAATGAAATACAAGTGTTTGGTATTTAAAGGGTGAAAAGAGAGGGAAAGACGGTTGGAATGAGTTTTTGACTTTTCGTTGACTTTTCCAATATGAATCATAACAATCCATTCCCCTTGAAATTGATCTTGTCCTTAAGATAAGCAATCAAAGTTTCACTTCCAGAATGTCATCTTGATTTTCTTGTGCAATTCTGGCATTGTGAATAGTTAATTCTAGGGCGATCCCAATGTTTCTGTGAGTGTTGTATTTGATACCAGTGGAATCACTACCGAACTTGATTTCAGTAGCCCATTCAGCTATACTGACAATATAGGCAGAAACTTGGCAAGTAACATGGATGTAGAACTAGGCAGGGTTAGGTGGTGTTTGATAAGGACTTAAAGAGTCTTAATAGATAAATATGTAAATGTATTAAGTCATTAAATGGGTGTTTGTTTGGGGCTTAAAATAAAAAGATGGCTTCATAGAAAAAGCCATGGGGTGGAGGGTCTCCAAATTAAGTCATCCCCTTAATTATGCTTTTACATATTTACCCTCCCATTCTTAACCTATAATCCCACATATTTCATATAAAAAGGTATAACAGTAATTTTCTCTGATTAAGACACTTTATTCAGCACACAAAACAAATAACCAATTAGTTATCTACAAACAGACAACATATATCCAGACAGACACTTTAATTTTACAGGACTTAATAAAAAAACTAAACAAACAGGCCCTTAGCTCCTTTGAAAACCTTAGGATACATTGACATGGCTCGAATTGGCATCATTACTCCCCATCTCACAACATTAAACATTCCATGAGTATTTCTCCCGTGCCTTAGTGAACCACCAACACCACCTCCTGCATCCCTTTCACCTGTAGTAAAGTCAACTCTCCCAACAACATTCCTATTAGCATACCCAAACTGATGAGCTCCTAGAGCTCCATCACTAACTGAACCAACTTGCCTCACGTGAGCAAAACTAGTACAACGACTAGGCAAATTCAAACTAGCATACACAACCACAACATCACCCTTGACCAACTCACCCCTGATTCTACTTTCATCAAAACTCATCCCACTTGGCTGCAAACCAGTTCCATAACCATTGAATGAAAAAGTATAGAGCTGCACTAACCCATTTAAAAACTTTTCTGAATCTTCCATCAAAATAGCCACATCTTTTTCTTTTGAATTTGGCTCAGGAAAAGAACTTAGCAAAACTACATCTTGTCTCATTTTTTACATTTCCTTTTCTTCAACCATTTCCAAGTATCAAACATCGTTGATCAAAGTTGGTTCCTCCTTAGTTGCCTCCTTGACCACACTATTATCCATTTTATCTTGGTTTCCAAAGATGCGGTCTCCTTTAGTTTCTTGAATCATTTTAGCACATGCCACCGTTTCTTTAACACTTGTTACTATTAAATCAACAAAACTACTGCCATATTCTTTCTTAAAATCACTTTTGAGTTTTTCCTTCCAACTTGGTGTCAAAAACTTATACACATCATCAGTTGGTTGAGACAATGAAGGAACATCGACTGCAGTATCATCTCGTATCTTACTTTCATTAATGACTTCACCTCCCTTGCAACGACTATCGAAAGCCAACCCACTCTTACTACCCGTATTAATTTTGATATCTATTGAGAATGCTTCCCCCATATCAGCATCTTTAGAACTATCAAAACTCTTTTTGTCATCCAATTCAACCAACTCCTTTGATTCCATTCCTATACCCTCAACTTTCTCGTCACATAATTCGTCAAGAACGTCTTGAACAATCAAACTTTGAAAGCTCATATTCCTTCCTAATATCACCATCTTTTTGAGCCAACTCATTTAGAATCACTAAACCGCTGTCTTTATCCTCAATTTCTACCAGCTTCTCACCAGTCACCACACAAGTATTATTATCCTCTTCACTTAAAAGATTTAATTCCAGTTCTTCATCTTTAACACCCATTTTAGCTTCTTGAATCTTGTTGAGCTTAAACCCATTTTCAACAAACTTTTTAATGTCGACTCCATTCATCTTCACAGACCCAAAAGAATCATTACCTATCAACTCAAGTTCGTCACTACCTTCCTCTTCATGAACGAACTCATCAAAAAACACCAAACCTTGTTCGTTATCACACACTTTACTTGAGTTATGCAACTGTAGGATATAGGATTTCACAAACACATTAAACCATAATCACAAGTGGCGCTCAAGATGTTTAGAGAGAAAGTTCTAGAGAGAAAGGGAAGAGAGTTGGGAACTATGTGAAACAAAGAAAATGGTATTGAGCCCAACCTCTACCTTGGGAGGTAGAGGGTATTTATAGTGTCTTACAAATAAACGCCACCTACGGGTCGTGGATCGTGCATACAATGGGTAAAGACCCGTCCGTCCTCCACGGTGTTACTTAACAAACTACTTACTAACATAACACGACTACGACTACGAGCTTTCTATCGAATACATATACTTGAGGTGACCGACTCTTTAACGATCGAATTTTCTAATTCCTAACAATCTCCCTAAGGAGGTCACCTCAATTTACAATGAATACAAACAGATATTACATTAGATTGTTCTAGGATTCTTGATTAAGTTCTTTGCTCAAGAGCTCGTAGTCTTTGATTCTTCATGTTCCGCATGTTTGGATAATTTCAAGTGGAGGTCTTTAACCGATCCACGTGATGATGAGTTTTGAGCCAAGATTGAGATCATCACCAATCATAAATCTCGACTCATCCATTGTTGTGTTGGTATTCGTGATGTTGTGACATTTGGACCGACATGCTCACATTCGGATCATGATATATTCTCATCGAGTAGCGGAAGCTTTTATCGATTCATGATATTTGCAAAGAAGATAGCGTAAGCATGGAGTGAAAGTATCGAGTTGTTGAAGCACTTATCATGATTTCTTTAGAGATGAATGTGTAGTGAGCATGCGGCTATGGATTGACCGCTTCATTCGATCACCGCAAACGTCGGGCGACTCGCATACAACAGCTTAGCAATAAAGTGCACGAAAGTGTCTTTGATCACTTTTGTTGAATTGAGGTACACGCCCACGGTTCCCTCGCTGATCAAGACAAGTATCGCTCGTGATCGTATAATTCAAGAATTTCCTTGATGTGGTTTCGCAATGCTCTAGTCGTTCTCAAACCGAACGCCTCAAAGAAGACAACACGGAGTGAGTGAACCAAATAATTGAGATTCACCGATTGATGAAAAGAGATTTGAAAACAATCGTACCGCTCAATAGAAATTGTTTTTGCAATACAACGAAGGTTTTAATGAAAATCAATTATCAATCATAAACACCTTTTATTTTGAAATATTAGTACACGTCGATGTGCTAACGAAAAGAGTTTTAAGCACAATGACCGGTTTTTCAAAGGTATCCGTCAATCCATAACTCGAACTGTGATTGATTCAAAAGATTGAATCGCCCCATTGTTTTCGCTCTCTTGTCACATGGTTGATCTATTGGATAGATCTCACATGCCACCCACCGTGAGCTTGTTTGATGTTGGCTCCGAAGGCTTTCCATCTTCATTGTGAATATGTTTGCATATCACTCGATGTTCCGCAATACCACAAGGATAATGCGAGGACTCATAAGATATAATCTCTTTCCACATTGTGTGAAACAGAGAGTCTTCATTGACAAAGTGTCCTAAAGAGATTTATTTGATGATCTCGTGGCTCTAGACTCAATTGTGCATATTTGGTTCCTATGCCGAGACTAGGAGAGGGTCTCCTTCTTCAATATCAACAAACTCTAAGAGAAAGTCGATAGATAATGTCGGTTCCCGTGAGAATGAAACAAGCCCTTTAAGAGGAACTTGAGTGGTTTGGGAAGTTGAAGTGCAAGCGCCACCGGGTCCATGACGCCTTGTCTTCAATACCGATGTTACCTTGGTAACCACCAAGAGTATATGAATTGAACCTGTTTCTGCCCTAAGGTTGAATAAATGGAGGGCTATTTCTTTTCACCCTTTTTCACATTTAATTCTTTTTCATTCTTCAACCCCTTCAGTGCTTACCGAGACTTCATAACTAGAACCTTGTTGGGTTTATTCCAATACTAGCTCAGTCTCAGTCCGCACTCTTCCCATATCTCACTTTTCTCCTTTTTTCATCATACCTAAGGACTTCTACACTAACTAGTGGATTGTCCCTGGGTAGATCCCTCCGGTTCTGGCGGATCATGGGAGCAAATATCTAACCTTATCATCCTTATACCACCATACATAAAGTAAATTTGGTCGGTCTATTTGGTATTGTTCATCTGCAATTGGAACCAATTGAAAACCATTTGAAAATCAATCCAGATACTTGTGATATATTATCAAAGCATTTTGTACCTGAATTGTTTTTGATATTTTTAGAAAAGAGCTCCCTCAACATGTGCCTCATGTATTTGAAATCGTTTTAGCACACGGAGGCAAGAGGAAGAATTAACTTTGATTACCATTTTCTAAAAGATATCAACATCACTTCCCGATTAAATCAAGTAGATAAAGCATATTGGGAAGGATGAGGTTTTCAAAGTTTGCTCCCCTCAATATGTGCCTCGAGGTTTGAAAGAGTTTTGCACATACTAGAGGAACCCGCACTTAGAGACAAATCAATCACGTTTCAATTCTTTGTGGTTTAAAAGATGCTCCCCTCAACATGTGCATGGAAAATTTGAAATCGTTTGGCACATGTGGGAGGAAAGCTCTTTAAACACTTATAAAACCAATTATCAAGTTATCGCTTAAATCCAATTTAAATCACAAATTCTCCCCGATCACACTTTCCAAATCCTTTGAGAGTTGTGATCTCTATTGATTTAAATAAAATTTTGAGAGCTTTTGAGGAGAATAGTGACTTGCTTTTGAAAAGAACATTTTAACCGATAAGGATCGATTTTCGACTTTAAACTCCATTGTTTAAACATGCAAGAGTATCTTTTGAAAACATAACATTAGCAAAGGTTTTGAATCAATTGTATAAAACATTGTTCTTTTGATTTTCCAAGAATAACCTTGCTCATTTACGTGCCAATTGTTTGAAAAATAACCTTTCAAAATAACCTCTTTAATTCGATTGAAATCATTCTCCCTCAATCAATGACACAAGTAGTTGATTGAGAGATAGAGATTTTGATGATGATGAGCACAGATGATTAACAAGAATAATAGAGTACGAGGTATTTTCAAAGCAATTTGGTTTTCATTAGATGGCAAATATTTTCGTAAGAATCATTAGACGGAAAAATATTTGAAAGATAAACATTTGTCTTTTAGATGACAAACATTTGTTTTAAGAATCGAGCATGAGATTTGAAAAATAAGATAAAGCATGGCTCTGTTCTTTACTTTATAAAACGGGTTACTGCCTGAAATAACAGTAAACCACCATTTTTCTCCGCCTTTTTTTTTTTTTTTTTTTTTTTTTAAACAAACTTATGTACATTCGAAGAACATCTAAAGACCCGTGACATTCTTTGAATGTCAACACAAAGTCCGTAGATGATATCGAATAAGGAAAAACATGACAAAATAACAATATTTTTGGAATTTTTCAAGATTTTCTAATTTTTATGGATTTTTGAGAATTTTATATTTTTATATTTTCTTTTGTGGGTTTTGAAATTTTGTATTTTGCTTTTTGAATAAATATATACAAGAGATAGATGAATAAAGACCTTTACTCCTCGTCTTCCTCTTGAAGACGCTTGAGTGTTTCCGGTTGTAGACTCTTTAGACCAAGACGTGGAAGGATAAACTCAAAACGTTCTCTAGGAAGAGCTTTGGTGAAGATGTCTGCTAATTGGTATTCGGTCCTCACAAAATAGAGTTCCACCACACCTTTTTCCACTTGTTCCCGAATGAAATGATGTCGAATGTCGATGTGCTTTGCTCTTGAATGTTGAACGTTGTTGCAAGAGAGAGCAATGGCACTTTTATTATCACAAGACAGAGGGATTTTGTTGAATTCAAAGCCATAGTCGATAATGGGATCTCATCCATAGGATTTGAGCACAACAAGATGACATGGCTATGTATTCACCTCGTAGAGGAAATAGAAGTACTCATTTGTTTCTTTGAAGACCACTCACAAGTTTATCACCCAAAACCGAGCACCTCCGCACGTATTTCGACGAGTATCTTGACATCCCGCATGATCAAGATCCGTGATATGTCGTTAGTGACATACCGGTGTCCTTCGGTACCAAAGTCCCATGTTGATGGTTCCTTGAGATACCGAAGACCCGCTTAACCGCTTCAAGGTGCTTTTGGTAGGCTTAGCTCGATATCTAGCACACATGCAAACAATGAATGAATGTCCGGTTCATCGGTCGTGAGGTACATCGTGATCCAATCATACTACGATATTTCGTTTGGTCTACCATGATCCCCGAGTGGTCCTCATCCGCTTTAGTACGCCTATCATGGGAGTGTCAACAGGTCACTAGAATCAAATCCAAATTTCTTTAAAATCTCATTTGCATATTTAGATTGATTTATAAAATGCCTCCGGACTTTGTGAAATTTGTAATCCCAAGAAAATGACATTTGTCCCATCATTGACATTTGAAATTTGGAACCCATTTCATTTGAAAACGATCACATTCATTGGGGTCACGAGGCAAAAATAATATCATCAACATATATTTGAACGTGAATTAAATGTTTGCTCGACTTTCGGTGAACAATGTCGGATCAATCGCTCCTTTGTCGAATCCAAGAGATAGAAGAAACTTTGATAGCGATCATACCATGCCCTTGGAGCTTGCTTTAACCCATAAAGAGCCTTCTTCAAACGATAGACGTGAGTAGGATGTTCTCGATTCACAAAGCCTTCAGTTGGTCGACGATACGACTTCTTTAAGATCTCCGTTAAGAAACGCCGCCTTTACATCCATCCGATAAACTACCATGTTCTTACTTGCAAGATTAGCCAAGAAAATTCGATTGCCTCGATACGAGCAACCGGAGCAAATGATTCTTCAAAGTCAATACCTCCTCTCGACGGTATCCTTTGCAACCAATCGAGCCTTGTTCTTCAAAACATCACCATGCTCATCAAGCTTTACTTTGAAGATCCACTTTAGAGCAATGATCATGGCACAATCGTGGAGTAGGTACTAATTCCCATACATCTAGTCGATCAAACTCATGAATTTCTTCTTGCATGGCATTGAACCATTGCCTTCATTCATGGCGCTTTCACGCCTTTTGGTTCGATCTTAGAGAGTACGGAGTTGAAGAAGCACCATAAGGCATCGGTTGCAAGTTGTTTCCGTGTGGATACCGGACGAGAGAGGTTTCCAATGATGTTGTCCAATGGATGATCATGTGTCCATTTTCTAAGATGTTCATGTGGTTGTTGTTGAGGAACCAAGTAGCAGAGTCTATATCTCCGATGACGATGGTTCGATGATGATTCAGAGCAAATATGTTTTCAAAAGGTTCATCTTCCGGAGGAGCAAAAGGGTTTTCATCATCCGTAATGTAAAGAACATTTCCATTGTGTACACTCGATGATTGATGATTTGTTGATGAGACAGAGTGATCAGCAGCAGCGCTTCTTGACTTAATGACATTGATATCAAGGGTTAACTTCATTGATGTGGATAGAGGCAGCCTCTCGCTGATGGAACCGACATATCATTAGCACTTGGCTCATAGTGTTCATCAAACATTGGATCAAATAATTTCTTCAAATCATCTTTCAAGGAGGTACATAAGGAGTTGTTGGTGAGGAGTCGTAAACAAGAGTAGAACCGATGGGACTACTTGATGATGCGGGTCCGAATCGGGTTGTCCCGGAGCCATTGGACCGGTCACCATCAAACGTAACGTGAATTGTTTCCATAATATTTCGGGTTCTTTTGTTGTAAATTCGGTATCCCTTTTTGTTTGGTGCATATCCTACAAAAACTCCAATGTCCGCTTTAGCTTTAAGTTTGCCTAAGTCTTGGCCCTCATTAGTTGGATAACACAATGCACCAAACACACGAAGGAATGAGAGATTAGGTTTTCTATTGTGGACAAGTTCATATGGAGTTTTTCCATGAGCAGTGTGAATTAGGGATCGATTTTGAGTGTAGCATGCAGTGGCAATGGCTTCAGCCCAGAGAAACATTGGAACCTTTGAGTAAATCAAGATTGTTCTTGCGGCTTCCACAAGAGTTCGATTTCGCCTTTCAACTACACCGCTCGTTGAGGAGTTCGTGGAACACTTCTTTGATGACCGATTCCAACACTTTCATAAAACTCACTAAGTTGTTTATTAACAAACCCGCCCATTGTCTGCTCGGATGATTCTCGACAGCTTTGTTAAGTCGAACTCGCACTGCTTGATAAGTTTGATGATGATATCCGAGTTTCATCCTTTGTCCTTAAGAACTTAACCCTGTGAATCGAGAGTAATCATCAACCACAACTAACACATATTTCTTCCCAAAGATATTCTCGACTCTCATGGGTCCACATAAATCCATGTGAATTGTATGAAGAACTTCAGAATCGAGTTTGTAGGTTTGGGTTTGTGGGCATACTTTTGCTTTTTCCCAATTGGCATGTCGAACAAAGATGATCCTTTTCATACTTTAGTCTAGGTAAACCTACAACTAAGTCCTTTCTCGAAAGATTGTTTATGGTACCAAAGTTCAAGTGATTGAGACGACGGTGCCATAGCCATGACTTAGTTTTGGACGCCTTTGACAAGAAGCGATGGGTGAAGATTTCATCATATCTTCGATAGAGATGGTGTATAGGTTTGAACCACGAGTTCCTCCGAGAAGTTCCACACCATCAAGTTCTCTAACAAAGCAAGTATGTTTCAAGGCCACTTCTAAACCGAGTCACAAAATTGTCCGACGTAAAATAGATTATGTCCAAGACCTTCAACATAATATACCCCGAAATCACACTGCCTCCCACCACGTAATCTCCATAACCCATAATAGCACCAAAATGATCGCTTCCGAATCTCACAGCTCCGATGAATTTACTCACGAAGTTCATGAGCCGTGACCGGTCTCCAATATATGCTTGGAACAAACTGAGTCCGTGTACCACGTAACGATTTGAACGATCCGCAGTTGAACACGCACAAGAATGGATAATCGGATAATTGGGATCCCCATGCAAGAATGGGTTCCATTTGGTTAGTAACAAATGATTGGAACACCCACATCGTAAGTAGAAGCAATGGAATCATCGAAATAAATGCAAAGGCTAGTGTCCAGATTTGACCTATTCAAAGTGTGTTCACTTCTTAAGGGAATAGTTCTACCAAGAGGCATCCATTTTCTAGTGGGCATTGACTTAGCAAATTTAGGGCACAACACATTAATCTTATGGCCGTGAGGTATCCATTGATAACCTATATTACTAAATTTCCTTCCTGGGTTTCCACTGTTTTCTAACTTTCTTTCGCTTTGCCTTTTTGCCTTTTTAGCTTGAATTTTAACATTAACAATTTTAGTGGGCATTTAACAACATTAGACAAATCATTCACACCACATTCAAGATTAGTAATGTAAACCACGCAATCATCATTACATGTTTTGCCAAAGTAGTAGAATTCGATTAATTACAAGACGCTTAGAGCTAACACTAGAATCAACACGATTCGCCTTATTCAAATTCTCCCTAAGGTGATCTTCTACTCTTCCACCGAACATTCCTAGCATGCAAGGTCCTATCATTCTTTGTGTTGCCTTGAGGCTTTGACCGCTTGCTTTGGTGTCACTTACCCTGTAGAGGAATTGGAACATTAGTTGGTTTTGCTACTTTTGCATTCCTGAACTAGAAGTGTAGGATCTGAACTACTTGAAGGCACATTAGTGTTCACTTTCTTAAAACTGGGCATAGAATGGTTTGTATGCTTGGCACTAGGCATAGAACAAGGCATCACAGCTTTTCCTTTTGCACCTAAGGATTTAGGACATGTTGCTATTAAACATTCTAGCAGCTCTTGAGATCGTTTGGCTTGAATGCACGCAAACCTAATTTCACTGTCAAGAGGCTTATTTATAAAATCCTCTTCCACAATCTCACGGAGACATTCTAGACTATCCTTAAGGTGAGCACAATAGTTGTGAAACACATGTTCATTATTCCTAAGATGAGGAGGAATGTATTTAATAAATACAAGATATTTGCAACCGAGGATGACTTTGATGCAACATTCTCATTAAAAACAAGTGGCGCTTCCTTTTCCCGACTCCTCGATTCTCAATTTCTTTTGTAAAGACGTTATTTTTCGTTGTTTTTGTCACGAGTGACTTTCATTGAATCATATAACTCTTTAAAGTGTCGCTTAACTTTTCATTTTCTTCTAGAAAACTCTCTTTTCTTTTGTAAAGCATTAACTAAGTTTTGAAGATGAAAAGTTTGAGAATATTGAGAATCTAAAGGAGGAGGCATTTGGGAGCCACCACATTGTTCTTTTCACCCTTTAATTGAGAGATTTGGGCTTTCAATTTTCTCGATCGTGTTACAATGAGCTTGAATCTGTTCGTCACGCTTGTTTATCCGAAAACTCGCATCAAACTCGAACATCCGAGGATGTCTTGATATTTGAGGTTTTGACATTTTCTTTAAGATGTTGATATTTTAGTTGTAAATCAAAATGTTCAACTTCTAGTTTAGAAAGATGTTTTATCAAATTATCGTGATCATCCCGATCAATTTTCTCACTTAGTTTCGAGTTTTGTTTTCAAGCTCAATGACACGATCATGGGAAACTTTCAATGCAATAGATAATTCATGAAATCGAGAAGCAAGAATAGAGTGCTTAGTAACAAGATAAAACACATCTTGAGCAACACAACTCGAAATCAAATTCTCATTTAAAATATGCAAGTTCTTTCTTTCAACTTCATTGTATTTGAGTTCTGCTCATAGTCATTGACCTCAACTATCATTGCATCAAATTCCTTTTCCATTTCTTTAATATCGAATTAATTCCTTTTGAAGACTCTCAAATTGACCTTTTAATTGTTTAAAGAAAGGCATGACCTCGCTTAAATAACATTCTTTAGTTTGCTCAAAACCCTTTCCCCTCGCTATCCCTCGTAGGTGTGATTCTTCTTACATGTTTTCTCAAAATCAACAAACAAATTGATAAACAACATACAGTGCCGATTAAGGTCTTGCTATTAGTGGCAATAGATCTAGGAACTAGATGCATTGGTGTATTTGGAGGATACATGAGTCGCAGCATTTTCCTAAGGGAGTGTTTGTTTCAACAAGTACATTAACTTTTAGCTTATCCATATCTTTCTTCCAAAAGATCTGTTCTGGGGTTAATTGAGTTTGAGGCTTAAACATGTTCAAGGATATCCAATTTTCCTTAGTGTAATCATGGGGTTTGATCGTTATGTTATTCTCTTTACACGCAGGATCGTTAAGCTTCTTATTCATTTTCTCCCTAGATGCATCATCTAATTTTCTATCTTCCTCAGTGCATTCAATGCAACTAGGTTTCTGTCTAGGTTTAAGAATCTCATTGCCATCATAGATTATATTTTGAGCGCTTTTGCTATCTTACCATACTCGTGGTTGGATTCCTTTATAATGGGGATACTATGCTTATCACGAGAACTCTATGCTTAGTGATCATGTGAGCAAATCAATGGTGTTCCTTGTACGCATAACTTATTTTCAAGCTTGTTTTTCAAAGTTTTTAGATTGGAAAATCATTCAAAAGTTTTGATTCCTTAGCATTGAATTCTTGCTTAAGCATTTTAACATTTTCTTGAAGTTCTTGTTTTTGCTTAGCGCTTTAGAAAGCTTTTCTTGTAAGGAGCTTAACTCTTGTTTTAATACTTCTTCTAAAATTGCTTTTTCTAATAATTGTACGCATTTGGTCATCCATTTCCGCTCACGGTGGTTAACTCAAACTTAGCACTGTTCATAAATAGCAACTTGTTCTTTATAGGCATTTAGTTCGTAAATAATGTAATCCTCAAGGGCACATGCAGTGTATTCATCAAAATATAGTCATCATTGACGCAGAAGATGCATCACTTGGTACAGCCTCGCTTTCACTTTGTTTCATATATTGATCATATGGGACAACATGTATATTACCCATATTTTCAATATCCGACTCAAAAGTTTCATTGATTGTACTTTGTCATGTATCTTTGCTCATCAACATCATCGTATAGTTTTAATACCTCCGAGATGATTGATTCTTTGGATGGACCAGCTTGTCGTGGTGAGGGACCTTGGAGAGACCATTGGAGAAATGCTAGCCATGAAAATAGTCTCATGCAAGAGGTTCATCATCAACGCCGAGTCGTATGCATCACATCGGCGACTTGAAAGGCATTCGATGATTATGACCTATCTCCGAATTGGTTGCTCATCCACATCTCGCATCATATGTCTTTGCATTGCCCTCAAGAAGAAACAACAACTCCTCTTCATCCAACACAACTCCATTATCCCGAGCTTGCACTAGTAACATCTTGTCTTTGAAGTACTCTGCATTTTGAGGGCGTTTTGGAGAAGTGCGTTCCTTGCTATGTGTCCATCACCACCACAGCTTGTAGCACTTAATTGGCTTAGCTTGACCCCGATTTGGATTCCTTCCACGATTCTCGATTTGCCACATATCCTCTACCAACTCCACCTCTTCCCTGCTCATACCGCTTTCTTGAACCGGTTGCACCATAACCTTCCCATCTCGACAAGAGCTTGATTGTGTGGGTTGGATGTCGCTCGAGGTTATTGTTGTGTGTGGGAGAGAGTTCATGTTTTGACTAACCATGAGAGACAGCTTGATTGATGAGGTTTTCCATGAATGTGTTTGGGTCGAGGCTTATATGTTGGATCGTGGATGAGCTTGTAATTACCATTACCCATGGGTATGACTTGAGAAGCTTTGGTGGTAATTCCAACATTTGTGTAAAAGTCGTTGAATCATTTGATGAGCTTGTTTCTCCTTGGTTGGTTTTGAACCGATCAAGAATCCTTTTTCAAACATGGCATGTCTCTCATTCTCAAGAAGGAAGGCATACAATTGCTCATAGTTTGTATTCTTCAATCCTTTGGTTAGCTTCACAGAGGTGACAAACTTGTGCCATTCGGGATTCATGTTGTTCACAAACTTTGAGTTCAAATGAATGTTTGGCATGGTCATTTTGATGTTCCTCATGTCATTCACAAGCTTATGGAATCTCACGTAGTACTCATAGACACTCTCATCCGGTTTCATTTTGAAGTGCTCAAACTCATCATACAGCTTGTGATTCTCTGTCTTCCTTGGTTAATTCGTAACCCGAGAGAAGCATCTTGACATTATCCCATACCGCCTTGGCTTCAGTGTTGTGATTGATAAGCTTGTAGATATCTTTTGGAAGACCTCAAGTATAATGTTAGAAGCCCCGATATCAAGATCGAATCTCTTTTCTCCTTATCATTGAGCTCATCATACGCCTTTGGTCCGTCTATTCCATAGATCATTGTTCCATCCGCAATGTATCAATTAAGTCTCTTGTAGTCTCAATCGATAAGGTCCTTCATCAATGGATTTGAGAATGTTGACCCCATTTTCCTTTCCAAGACAAGACAACTGATTCGTTGAGCCCAAGAGTCGTAGTCGCCTGCTCACAAGCATAGGTGGACGAGTATCGAACCACCGCTTGAACATCCTCAAGAATAAAGTGGAGATAATTGTAGGTACGTTGGTAGACATGTTAACAGATTACACGGATTTTATAACTCTATGATTAAACCGGAAATAGATTCTTTCACGGATTTTACTAAATCAAGAGAAAACCGACACAAACAAAAGTCAACCAAGTCGCTAAGAATTCTTGAACCAAGTCGCTAAGCACCAAGTCGCTAAGTAGCAACTCGCTAAGATCTCAATTTCGTGAACCAAGTCGCTAAGACCAAGTCGCTAAGACCCAAGTCGCTGGACACAAGTCGCTAAAGCACCAAGTCGCTAAAGCACCACTATAAGTCGCTAAAGAGCAACTCGCTAAGGTCCAAGTCGCTAACACCAAGTCGCTAAGAATGCTAAGTACAAGTCGCTAACAAAATTGAAAGCAAGTCGCTAACTTCACCAAGTCGCTAGTCAGAGTGGAGAATCCACTGTTGTACTGTTTGTCGGCTTGTCTCAATAGACAAGTCGCTAGGACCAAATCGCTAACAATTTACACTACAACTCGCTACCTTTTATCAAGCAAGTCGCTACGATGAAAAACACTACGAGAACCAAGTCGCTAGCAAGAAAAACTTCAAAACACACTTTTCAATCCAAAACAAGCTCAACCACGTGATTCAAGCTTACCAAATTAAAACCCAATCACTTACAATGATTCTAAACACAAAAGTACACCCAAAATTCAAACTTTAACACTAGAAATGATCCAAATGATGCAAAACCACTAAACTTTTTCAAACTCAAAACCATCTAAAACCACTAGAAATCCAAGGATATGTAAAAGAGATGATCAAACCATGGCTCTTGATACCAATTGTAGGATATAGGATTTCACAAACACATTAAACCATAATCACAAGTATGCTCAAGATGTTTAGAGAGAAAGTTCTAGAGAGAGAAAGGGAAGAGAGTTGGGAACTATGTGAAACAAAGAAAATGGTATTGAGCTCCAACCTCTACCTTGGGAGGTAGAGGGTATTTATAGTGTCTTACAAATAAACGCCACCTACGGGTCGTGGATCGTGCATACAGTGGGTAAAGACCCGTCCGTCCTCCACGGTGTTACTTAACAAACTACTTACTAACATAACACGACTACGACTACGAGCTTTCTATCGAATACATATACTTGAGGTGACCGACTCTTTAACGATCGAATTTTCTAATTCCTAACATTGGTTGTCATACGAAATTTCGCTCAAGGTTGGTTGTCGCTCACAATCTAAGCCAAGGTTGAAAAGTTCATTTGGTAAACAATATAGGCGAAGTTCATATTTGTAAATGACTAATGGAAATGGTTCATTTAAGAAATTTACTCTAAAGAAAACTATGAGAAATGATTGCCACAATGATGATGAAGCCATTGAACTATATTCTATTGAATAATAAGATTGCCACCATGATAGTAAATAATGATTGGCACTATGATCGTTTCTCAATGCATGAACAAATGTACCAATCTAATTTGCAGGCTTCTTTTTAGGTCTATTTAATTAGGCTTATTTATCATTTATCTTAAGTAATTAAGATAGTTTTGTAAGATCTTTTACAAGTGCTTATGCTAATTTACAATTTTAACCTCATATTTCCTCTTTGTTCTTCGCATTCCTTCATTCCTTCATTGTGTTTCGATAATGTGTAAGCTTGATGAGTGTGTAAATACTCATCATTTTGGTGTTGGGAATTAAGGTAATCTCGATTACGCGAAGTGATTACTGAAGAAGAAATGATTACTTAGAAGAAGAAAGGATTCGCGAAGCTATACTTACTTGAAGTGTTAAAGCAGAACATTGTGTTCTTCTTTGAAAGTGGGAACCACGTGGGAGAGATAAGCTCGGTTTAGAGTAAAAGTCGGTGCCGTATGTATAGGTTGGCGCCGTATTATGTAGAGCTTACTCGGAATAAACACGATGATTAACAAAACAATATGATTAGTTGCATGCTTGTCTAGAAGCATGCTTAGTCTAGTTTAGTTTTAGGGCGTAATTTGTCAGCGCTCATTAGGGTTTCTTGCCTATATAAGAAACCATGTTAGTTTGTAATAGATAAGTTTTTCTCAAGTTTCTCAAGTCTTGTATTCTATCCGAAACATAGAGTTTCTATAATCAAAGATCCATAGAGGATCAAAAGTGTTCTTAGTTATTATAACTTGTATTTATTTTCCGCTACAATACCAAGTTGTAGAGATCTTCTATTAGTTTGCTTGTGATTACATAGGCAACACTAACGATCTCCGAGTGCTTAAGATCTATCAAGGTCTTGGTTTCTAACAAGTGGTATCAGAGCCTCGGGAAAGTCTCTACGATACTAAGAACCATTCTCACCCCCATACAATCAAACATTCATTCACCATGCACGGATCCGATAATGAAAATGAAGTCACCAACACAAACAACACCAACACCACTTCCATGCAACAACTCGGTCTCAAACGACAATGGTAAATTTCCTTATTTAAAGAGGAAGAGTATGAACTTTGGACTATGAAGATGGAAAAGCTGGATTTCCAATATTGATTGGAATCTGTGGGAGGTAGTAAAGAAAGGAAAGCAGTCTAAAGAAAATGATTCTGACGAGGGATGGGAAGTTTATCATGGCTCACCAAAAGCTTCTTTGAAGAAGTCTTGGCCATGCAGAGAGAGCATAAAGTGAAGACTATTACGCTTCAAGCCATACACGAAGATCATCTATGTGATTTTCACCATATGGATGATGCTAAAGACATATGGATGGCTCTCAAAGCAAGGTTCGGTGGAAATGAAGAATCAAAGAGAATGAGGAAGTCCATGCTAAGACAACAGTTTGGGACTTCAACATATCGGAAGAAGAAGGTATCCACAAGGGATCGACGGGTTCCATAGGATCTTGAGTCGGTGAACCGGTGAATGCTAAACCGGATAATGAAGATTGCAACTCAAAGTTCTTACGGTCCTTGCCACCATCATGGTTGCATGTTAGTATAGCACTCAAAGCTAAAGGAGGGTTGGACATGCTCACCTTTGATGGTACAGCCATGAGACTCGGGACTCTTGAACCGGATGTCGAACTCCCTACCGTACATCTTCTTACGGACATGCGACTTTTGTTGGAACATCTCACTCCAACACGGTGGTACACGCTTCAAGTTCCAACTACTTTCCATCATCTCCTAGTTCCAACTACTTCCCATCATCTTGCACTCCCACTCCACCACATAACCTCGTCCCACTCCACCATGTTCTCAATCTAGGACTAGTAGTGTGATGGAGGATGTTCTTCACTCTTTTGTTCTTGATTATGATACTCAGTAGTATCTTGCATATGAAGACTTTGATCGGTTGGACCCTCTTGAAATGGAGGAAATGGCGAAAATGCGGTGGCATTCTTGTCGATGGACATCAAAGGTTTGAAGAGAAGTGCGGGAGGAAGTTTGCTTTCAAGGAAAGGAACCGGCTCGCTTTGATAGGAGAAAAGTCAAGTGTTACACTTGCCATCGGATGGGGCATTTCTCGAGAGAATGCAAAGAGAAAAGAAAAGTGGAGATGGAGCTAAATACCTCTCATATCGTGAAAGCAATGAGAAGCTGGAGCTTGACTCTCCTCACCATGGATGAGCAGGTCAAGCTGGACTACACATGAACACATTAATGAGGAAGCTCATGATCTTGATAAGCTTGGATTGCTTGCAAGGTGTACTTGGATGAAAGGCATGATCGGTTTGCCTTGATGGGACTATCTCGGTACACTGGCTGTATATTTGGTTGTAGTCTAAAATACAATGAACTTAAAGAAGAATTTGATGCTATGAAACCTAAGTTTGATGAATGCTATATTGATAATGAAGCCCATAAACTAGCATTAAAAGCGGTAGAAAGACAAAAGTATGGTTTCGGAAGAATCAAATTGCTTATGAAGAAAAATAAAGGTTTTACAGTTTGATCTAGAAGTTGCAAATAATTACTTAAAGCGTGCGAGAAAGCAAAGGATGAAGGCGTATGCGAGAACCTAGAACTTAAGGAAAAACTAGGCGAGGAAATAGCTAGGCATAAGGAATGGTTAATTTCGGTGATAATCGGCTAGAGAACTCTATAACGATCAATCGGTAACCTACGGCTTAGGATTAGGATTTCAAAAGTATGTAGGAGTAGAAGCTAAGTATGATGGTCGTAAATCCACACTGCAAAGTTAGCTAACTTTTGTAAAGAAGGTGAAATGCATCTTGTCCTGGTCCTATTAGAGGTGAATTTATGCCCTTGACCTATCCATCACTATTGACTTTGATGGATCACATCATCTATATGGCAAAAGTCAAAGACTTGCGGACCACGATACCTCATCTAATGACTTTGTCTCTTGCTCGGCGGTGACAATTCATCGGATCAAGGTCTACTTCCTATGAAAGTTGTGATTCAAATGAGAAGTCGACCTTCCCAAGCTGAACCAACACCCAAACTGCACCTGGTCTACTTACAAGCCTTCTAAGGAAGCTGGCGAGAATCCACTTCCAAGATAGTTTCTTCTGAAGACTTGTCTTTTACATCTTTGAATAATCAGTCTGTTAAAAACAATTTCTTGAATGTATCTGTTTTAAGTACTTCTGCATGTAATCAAACTTCTCCCTATTTGAATAAATCTTCCAAGAAGAAGACATGTTTTGTATGTGGAAGTAAATTTCATTTGATTAAGGATTGTGATTTTTATGAACAAAGATTGGGTGCATGTGCTACTCACCAGAAACCTAGATCTAAGTGGACCAATGTTGCTAATATTCCACCTTATGTCCCACAAGCTGCTTATACTGACTCTCAGTGGAGAGGTTCTGTTACCAGACCTAATGTGCAACCAACTAGCCCATACTTTAAACATGGTTATTGGCCTACATATGTTGACTCTATGTATCTTTGGGATGGGATATAGAACCTTCTTTGTGAAGTCCTCGGCGAGTTGTTCTTGGACTAACAAGGGACCCAATCATCAATGGAGGACCAAGAACAATGGTGGATCCTCTAAATCTTCATGTCTGAACACGTGATCCACAAGGCGGGTTCAAGTCGATAATGACTTGAACCTCCACTTATACTGCTTGTATGTATATATTTTTGTTGTTGTTTGTAGGATCATCCCTTAAGCATAAGAATATTGGTATTGTTGATAGTGGTTGCTCGAAGCATGTGCGGGAGCAGGGATATGATGCACAATTTTGTTCCTATAGAAGGAGGAGGCAATGTAACTTTTGGAGGAAGTGATGGGAGTATCACGGGGAAAGGCACCATAAAGACACCTCATCCGGATTTTGAAAATGTGTACTTTGTTAAGGAACTTGACATTTCAACTTTGTTTCTGTTTCACAAATTTGTGACACTAAGAACAAAGTTCTCTTTCGAGAATGAATGTCTTGTCTTTGTCTAAAGACTTCAAACTCCCGGAAGAAACTTCAATTCTCTGAAGGTTCCTCGAACTCACAACTTATACACATTCAACCTTAATGAAGTGCAACGGTGGTGACCTCACTTGTTTGGTGGCTAAAGCATCTCTTGATGAGTCCACTAAATGGCATAGAAGAATGGCGCATGTGAATTTCAAGACCATTAACAAACTCTCTAAAATGGGTCTTGTTGAAGGACTTCCACCAAAGTATTCACAAATGATCATAATTGTGTCGCTTGCAACAAAGGAAAACAACACGAGCCTCTTACAAAGCTATCAATGCTATGAGCATCATTCTTGAACCTCTTGGTTGCTTCACATGGATCTGTTTGGTCCAACTCAAGTCGAAGCATTGATCATAAGTACTTACATTTGGTGATCATGATGGCTATAGCGATTTTGTTGGGTTTTCTTTCTCGGAACCAAAGATGAAACATCTCAAGTCTTGTTGAATTCATCACTCTTGTTGAAAATCAGTTGAACAAAAGGTTAAGGAATTCGATTGTGATAATGGGACGAGTTCAAAATGCTATTCTTATAGAACTACGTGGGTCAAAAGGCATAAAAGGGACTATAGTAATCCAAGAACCCCACAACAAAATGGGGTGGTGAAAGAAAGAATAGGACCTTAATAGAGGTGCTAGATCCATGCTTGCAGACTCTAAAGCGCCACTATGTTACGGGTGAAGTTGTTGGCACTTTGCTGCTATGTGCTAAGCAGGTGTCCATTACGGACCACAACTCAAAACCCATATGAACTTCTCTTTGGAAAGGTTCTGTCATTCACTACCTAAAACCTTTTGGTTGTCAAGTGACCATTACGAACACCGGTGATCCGTTGGGAAAGTTTGATGAGAAGGCGATGATGGTTATATTGTGGGTTATTGACTCATAGTAAGGCCTACGAGGTGTACAATTTGCAAGCCAAGAAGATAGAGAGCGTTGAACACGAGATTTTTGGAAGACAAGCATAATGTTCAAGGGCGGGGTCATCGTGGTCTTTTGACCTTGACTATAGCGATTCCTTGGGTTACACTAGACACTTGGCTAATCAAAATCACGGGTTCTCAAGAATCTCCAACTAACAATGCGGGTCCCTTTGATGATGACTACGAAAATGAGTTTGAAGATGATGAGCAACCTATACTTGTGCCTTCTTTCTCTCCTAACAATATTGCGGTACCACCTCCAAGGATCTGGCGATTCGAGTGATGAAGATGACTCTCATTATCTTTGAGGACCTTGCTAGACTTGGACTCAAGAATTTCTTTGCCAAGCTTGAAGCGAGGCGAAAGAAGGGTAGCTAATGAAGAGTCGGCTGACAATAACGTGTCTGCTGAAGTTGACTCTGTCACACCTTCCATCCCCAAATCTGCTGAAGGCTATCTTGTTCCTTCTCAAGTATCTTGGACTTTGGTGACCCCTATACACGCTTTCCAAAACCTTGGATCTTGGAAATCATCAACCTAAAGTGGCATCTTCACCTCACCTTCTTATGATCTTGAATTTGAACCAACCATCACTAATCTTGATTCATCCATTGAAGTCAACCCCATTGCTACTCGGAGGATCAACATTGCTCATCCTCAATCCAACATCATAGGTGATCTTCGGCTCTGTTAGAACTAGAAGGCGATCACGGTCCTCGGTTTAGGCGATTGCTTTTCTCTCTTATGTCTCCAACCAGACAAAGAGACAATCACACGGACCTCAAACATTGTACATTTGCTTGTTTTCTCTCAAGTGGAACCAACCGGTGTTTCTCAAGCTCTTAATGATTCAAGGCGGCTAGAAGCAATGCAAGAAGAGATCGACAATTTCACAATCAGCGAGGTTTGGATCTTGGTTCCACTACACGATGGCAAATATGCCATTGGGACAAAATGGGTTTTGAAGAATAAAGAGATGCTAGGGGTGTTGTGATCAAAAACAAAGCAAGATTAGTAGCTCAAGGCTTGAGACAAGAGGAAGGATTGATTATGATGAAGTGTTTGCACTGTTGCGAGTTGAAGCAATTCGCATTTTCTTGGCTTATGCTTCTTACATGGGTTTCATGGTGTATCAAATGGATGTCAAAGGTGCTTTTACGTATGGTGAGATTGAAGAGGAAGTTTATGTCTCTCAACCCAAGGATTTGAAGACCCGGATCACCCAAATCATGTTTATAAGGTTGTTAAAGCTCTCTATGGCTTACATCGGGCACCCGAGCTTGGTATGCTCGGCTTTCATCATTCTATTTGAAGCATGGCTATAGGAGAGGTGCTATTGATAAAACTCTGTTCCTCGAGAAGAATTACTCCGACATCATTACGGTGCAAGTGTATGTGGGCGACATTATATTTGGTTCCACAAAGCGAAGCTTGGTGCGAGGAATTCGAGGAACTTATGAAGGTGAATTTCAAATGAGTGCTATGGGAGAACTTACTTTCTTTTGGGTCTCCAAGTTCGTGAAACAAGATGGCATATTTATCGGTCGGGATAAATATGTGAGGACATTTGAAGAAGTTTGGTATGGAAGGTGTTAGGGCGCCACCACACCTTATGAAGCTCAAAGACTAAAGCAAATAATGAACGGATCTACTGTGAATGTTCATACATGCAGTCCATGATTGGTTCATTGATGTATTAATGACTTCAAGACACGATATTACATTCTTTGTGAGTGTTTGTTCTCGACATCAAGTCACTCCACTTGCTTCCCATCTCAATCTTGTCAAGAAGATCTTTAAGTACCTCAAAGGCCAACCTCTTTTAGGCCTTTGGTACCCAAAGAATCTCCTTTCAAGTTGGAAGCATATAGTGGCGGTGATTATCTTGGTGCAAATCGGATAGAAGATCCTGGTTGGAGGCGCCAATTTCTAGGCAAAGGTTGATTTCTTGGCAATGCAAGAAACAAACCATTGTGGCCACCTCAACTCTTGAAGCGAGAATCGTTCTTCTTTGCAAATTCTTTGTGGACAAGTCCTCTGGATTCAAAACCAATTCTTTGGACTATGGGTACAACTTTATGAACACTACAATTCATATAGATAATCAAAGTACCATCTGCATAGTCAAAATCCGGTTTTCACGGTCGAGCGAAACACATTGAAATCGGGCACCACTTTATAAGAGATGCTTATGAAAACATTTGATAAAAGTGGCTAAAATCCATCTTGATGATAATGTGGCGGACTTATTAACAAAAGCGTTTGATGGACCAAGGTTTCAACACCTCGTGGTCAATATTGGCATGTTAAACCCTTGTTGCATAGTTTGAGGAGGCATAGGCCTCGGGGAGGCATATGCCTCGGGGAGATTTTGTACAAACTCGCATATTTTGTTTGTGTCATATTTTGTTCAATAAGCAGTTTTTCTAAAATTTGATTCGATCGGTTTGTAAAAACATCATTTTGCCAATAGTGATAGCGTTTATTTAATAGATTTTATCTTTTGATTTTCTCTATTTGCATTTTGCCTCTCTCAATTGTTTTTCTAAAATTTTTATGATTGCCAATAGTTAGCGTTTATTTAATAGATTTTATCTTTTGATTTTCTCTATTTGCATTTTGCCTCTGTTGTTTATGATTCTTTGCTCTAACTGTCTAATATTTGTTAGCTTGTTTTGTGTTGTTCTTGTGGAGTGTTGTGTACATTTTGCGGATGTCTAGATTCTGATTTGTCCATTTCATGATCAAGTTCAAATTCATCAAGAGTGGCTCATTAGTACATGGTCGGATATTTGAAAGAGTGTTGCTTGTTTCTTCGATAACAAATCTTGAAGCATACAATTTGATTCTCTTGAAGATATCTTGAAAGAAAAGAAATTGAAGTCAAATTGTTCATTCATTCATTCAAAGCAGTTCTGACTTTGACGACACATAAAGTCAACCTTTATTTTGCATCCTCAAGATACAGTTGTACACTTAAGCTAAGCCTAATCTAGTGTATATCCTTCATTTCGAAATCTAATGGAATCTTGGATATGCATTTGATCTTGGCTTTGCTTTTGTAGGTCTTGCATAACCACCCATTCGGTCTAGCGGGTGGTTGGATATGCATGACCAACTCGACGAAGATGCTAAGGACCAAAATGGGAGGATGGATTGATGCAAGCGATTGATGATGGCGATGACCACGCGAGGATGGCGAAGAGAACTATCGTGTCTGTGTGCTTCATCTATTCATTTCAACCAAAATGCAATCGATCCACCCTCCTTAAGCCCTTCTACTATCGATGTGTGTTCATGCACCAAAAGATGGCGCGATGAGACCAAGAACCACCTCTCTATCTTTGGGAGTGGCGGTTCACAGCACGAGGTCTTTGTTGAGACCGAGTCTTTGGAGGTTGGAGTAAAGTTCCCTCCTTATAGGAGTCATCGAGAATCATCGTGATTCACTTGGATTCACTACTTTGTCATCTTACGAAGAAGGAAGAAAGGGCGATTTATTTGGTCTTGGATAGGGTTGAGGAAAGTAATGGAACCATGGGTTTGATTCACCACTTGATGATGATGAAGAGGATGAGGAAGATGAGGAAGTGAGATCTATGATCTCAGGTTTGGTATTCATGGTGCAATTGGGTTAATTGAGGTTATTTTACTTCTAGGGTTTGTGGTAAATATTTGGGGATCTTGGTGAAAAGATGAGTTACATTGGGATCATTTTATAGACGGATTCAAGGTTCAATGAGTTTAATGCAAGTGGGTGGCACAGTAATTCTAGAAACTTACCGAAGATATTCTTATCTTTGATGCATTCTTTGAAGCTATAACTTGATGATTGATCATGTGTTTTACCGAAGTGTTATTTTGAGTTGGGTCAAAGATGCAATACGTCGACAAAAGTCAACCAAGCGGTCCATTTTCTTTGACTATAATTTGGGCAAAAACACTCCACCCACCATCACTCGCTTCAGAACAAACGAATTCCCTTCTATTCTACTTCCACAAACACTCACCATTTCAAGAATCTTAACCCTAAACACCTATATTCCTCATGGCTCTTGAATTTAAACATGATCACAACAAAGTTGCATTTCTGGGAAATGGCAAGGGATATGACTGTACGAACCAATGGTGGAATTCCTGAAAAGGTCCAAAATTTATTATGCTCTAACTCATTCCCCAAATGAGATATATGAGTCTCTAATCACTCAATTTTGGGAAGCTGCGAGATGAGGAGCAGAGGCGAGATTAGGGTTGTGATTGATGAAGCAGTACAATGTTCTGAGAGGACACGATTAGGAGGAAGCTTCACTTGGAAGATCTTGATGGAGTATTTTACTCTAATCGGGAAGATGTCTTGAATGGACTTAGGGCTATTGGCTATCGTGGTACAAAACAGATATGTGGTTAAAGAAGGAACTACGCCCAAAATGGAGGTTCTGGTTCACGTTGCTCAATGCATGAGCAACAAGACCGGAGGATGGGACGATTCTCTACCGGTGGGATATGGTATTGTGTGTCTTTCTCGAGGGTAACTTTCAATTTTTCTAAGTATATTTTCGAAAACATGGTTGAAAATATTCAAAAGACAAAGGAAAATTTTAATGTACCCAAGGTTTTACAAATTATATTAGACACCTCTACCCAAGCCCAAGCTTTTTATCCTATAGGTTCTTTGTTGCTAAATTGTTTGCAACCATGAGAACCCACTTTCGGGAACATCATCCCTTGCTAGCTGCCATGTTGCCCCAAGGTAATGAGGCGCTAATGAGGAGAATGTGACTCATAATCCTCCTACCTCACTGTTGCTCTTGATGGTAATCCATTGGTTAACATTGATGAGGCCCATCTTCTCTGTTGAAGCAACTCATGTTGCTCGGACCAACCACTCTGTCCCGATCCTCCACCCACACTTGATACTCATGTTGAGTCGGATCTTAATAGACCACCCACCAAGTCTGTGAGGGATCCTCTCGATGAAGATCTTCCTCGCATTGAGCATGACCATGTTTCTCTTGAAAGGTCCAATGAGGCTCCCACACCACGAGCAATCTGCGGTGGTGGGTGAGGACCCCATTACACTCTCATCTGTGTATGCTCTTGTCATGGTATCTTTGCAGAGGTTAATAATCGAAAAAGGAACTTGCGAGACCAAATTGTCTCTTGGGGTAAAATTGAAGAAGCTGCGAGAATCGAGTTAAGGTCTTAGAGCACAAACTCAAAGGGTCTTCAAAAGGAAACTTGTGGTTTCCTCGATGAAGAACAAGAAGTTCCTCCTTTGGATCTCTGGACATGTTGGTGAAGTTTCTCTCAATGACCCTTCATCGATGTTGCTACTTCCTCAAAGAAGAAGAAACACATCCTTTACACGGAAGAAAGAGATCGATCTTCATAAGGTTTCTTACGAAGCTTCTAAAGAACAAGTCTTGATAAGGCGCATCTGGCGATGTGCAAATGGAAGATATTTCTTGATCATAATGACATGGGCATTGCACTAGGTAGTATTGTTGATTTATCGAAGATGAGTGTGTTAAAGCACGATGACAAAGGAAAAATGTCATCGAAGATGAACTTGGTCTAACACGGTGGTGAGGAGGAAAGACTAGGTCAAGCAAGTAGATTGGCGAGTTTGAGAAGTCAAAGGAAAGTATAGCATTGGCTAAACAACTTGAAGCAGAGGAATTTTCATCTTTAACTCACGAGAAGAAAAGAACTAGATGAGCGAGGGTTCGGATGCTGCTTGAACACTTTGGGATATTCTCACTCGACAAGTCATTTCAAAACCTTCTACGGCTCAAAGTATACTAGGTGGAGATTTCCTCGGTGACAATTATGTGGGCGAATGATGGCTCGGGGAAGAAAAAGGAGGCAAGAAGCAATCGCACAAAGAGGGCCATCAAAGCTCGAAGGCCAAAGACAAACCTCCTACTAAAGATGAAATAAGAAGGGTGGTGAAGAACCAATACTCAATGTCCAACTCGGCTAACAATGAAACAAGTCAAGGCTTTTCACGATCATGTCTGTATATCGCAAATATAACCGAATCATGCGGAAAGATCATCATCTTCAACACCTTCTACCAACTTCAAAAGGATTTGAGAGAATGAGGCTGTTCCGAAGCCAAAAGACTCAAGTCGATGATGCTCCAACCAAGGAATCATCTCGGTCATTCCTCTTGAAGCATCTGCTGAAGCTACTTCTTCCACGACAAGGGTCAATCTGCTGAACCATCTTCCATTTCTCTGAAGCACACAAGCATCGGCTCCCTCTCCTCGGTGGCACTGTTGTCACCTGGAAGATTCTAAGTAAAGGAAGGCGATCTCACGAATAAAAGCAGAGAGGCGATAAAGATATTCCACGGGATGAAAGCACCGCACTTCAACCAAGTCTCCATCTACCAATACAAGTCCTACTACCAATGTTCTAGATGAAAATGCTCCCTCGGAAATCTATCGGCTGGGAGGAGGAAGAAGAGAATGGCCAAAAGATCTCCTTTGGATCTTGAAGGCGATGACTCAACTTTCATAATAGAAAGGTCTGCTGCTTGATTTTCTGATGGAAATTCGGATGAGGTGATAGCATGGAAATTAAAGGATGATGAGATGAATGTCATTCTTGAAGGAACTCCACTTCAATGGAATTCACCTTTCTAAGGAAATTCTACACTTGGTGAGCGCAGGCGGACTTACTTTCTCTGTTTACTCAAGTTACCACCCATTATTGCAACAAGGAACCACAAGGTTACGGGATGTTCTTACCGGAGATCTTCAAGTTACATTAAACTCTCACATTCCCAGTAGCAAAGCATCTTCCATTTGGGAAAACTCACATCGGTGGAAGCTTGAATCACGGAGATTCTATCCTCTCCCTCGAGTGCATGTGCTTGAGACTAAGGGTGGCATCCTTTGTCTACATGTTTTACGAAAGAAAGTATCCTTTGCCCAAAAGACTAATGGAAAAGATCTTTGAGTCGAGTGGAAATTCCTCCGGATCCGTGGGAAATGAAAGGCGATCGGCTCTAACATTGGTAGGATTGATCAAGACTCAACTTCAACAAGCTGCAATAGGCTTCATCCTCATCCATATCGGGACACATGGTACCATCTGCATTACTTTGTTTTGTTGTTTCTTATTTGTATTATGTATATACTGTCTTTTCTTGTGCTATTTTTTCTTAGTTAAAAAAAAAAAAAAAAAAAAAAAAAAAAAAAAAAAAAAAAAAAAAACTTTTATGCGGGTTTGATTCTTGTCCCATTCGATGGTTTTAACTCACGATATACCTTGTGTATGTCAAAGAGTTGACTAGTCCAAAGTGCTGACTTTGGTAAAGACACACCAAATCATTGATAATTGTAATGATTTGCTCAAAATCATAGGGTTTGCAACCACCCATGCTTAGCTTCTTGAGGGTTGTATGGTCATCAATTCACCATGGTCTATTCTCTTTGGAATCCAAGAATTGGCTAGCCACATGAATATGGCATGTGGTAAAGGCAGCTGAATCCATATTTGGTTCTCAATTCACCAATTCTAAAATTGACTAGTCACGAGCAAGCGGCTACGGTAAAGACAAGACAAATCCGTTTATATGGTTCTTTGGTTTGCCAATAAATCGAGATGGTTATCAATGTACCATAGTTTTCGAACTCAAACATGTGGCTACTCCGGTAGTAATGGCTATTGGTAAAGAGACATCAAATCCATTAATTTCAATGATTCACCTCTCACGGGAGTTAACACACACGGAAGTGATGAGAATAGTATTGAACTTATATGTTTTGATGTACATGATGTCATATGTTCTTTGCAAAGATACGGTGTTTCACAGTTCGGTCATCATAGAGATGTTCTTCTTACGAATCTTGGTTCTTGATCCTCAAGATATTGTCCACTCATTGCTCAAACAACTTTATGGTACAATCCTCAAGGAAAATGTTACAATCCTCAGCGGCATTATCGATCTATCAAGGAAGCGGAACTTAACCTAGTCAAATTCGGTTTAGGGAGGATTGTTGGGAATTAAGGTAATCTCTGATTACTGCAGAAGTGATTCTTAGAAGAAGAAATGATTACTTAGAAGAAGAAAGGATTACTTAGAAGCTATACTTATTGAAGTGTTAAGCAGAACATTGTGTTCTTCTTTGAAAGTGGGAACCACGTGGGAGAGATAAGCTCGGTTTAGAGTAAAAGTCGGTGCCGTATGTATAGGTTGGCGCCGTATTATGTAGAGCTTACTCGGAATAAACACGATGATTAACAAAACAATATGATTAGTTGCATGCTTGTCTAGAAGCATGCTTAGTCTAGTTTAGTTTAGGGCGTAATTTGTCAGCGCTCATTAGGGTTTCTTGCCTATATAAGAAACCATGTTAGTATGTAATAGATAAGCTTTTCTCAAGTTTCTCAAATCTTGTATTCTATCCGAAACATAGAGTTTCTATAATCAAAGATCCATAGAGGATCAAAAGTGTTCTTAGTTATTATAACTTGTATTTATTTTCCGCTACAATACCAAGTTGTAGAGATCTTCTATTAGTTTGCTTGTGATTACATAGGCAACACTAACGATCTCCGAGTGCTTAAGATCTATCAAGGTCTGTCTGTTTCTAACACAAATTTGGTCAAACTCCAGCCTCACGGGTTACCTCTCCATCATCACACCGCCCGCAACTCCAACCCACTTTCCATCATCATTACCTACTCCTACCCTCCAAACACCCCAAGCCGAGAAGCATTAAATGCCTTCTCCCCTTGCACTCAACCTCTCCAAGCTGTCAAAATACCATTTCCGCCAAAAAGCCATCAATGGCTATAAACCACTAAACCGATCCAATGGCTGAGATTTTTAGTGGGATTTGCTCGAGAGGACACGTGGAAAGCATATGGGTGTATAAAGAGAAGGAAGAGAAGCAAAGAGTAGTAGAATTTAGTTTAAAATTTCCTATATGTCGTTTTAAGTTAAATATTTTAGTTTAAGTCAAAAGTTGTAATTTCAAGTTGAATTGTATCAAATTAAGTTATTCGATTGTATTAAGACTATTTTCAAGTATCAATTCAAGTTGTATTAAAGTTTCATGTTTTAATGTTCCTTTGTTGAAAAATTCAACCTCATGTTCTTATATTAAAGCTTCCAATAGCTTATTTTAAGTTCAAACAAGTTTATTTAAGCTTCATATAGCTTTTGGTAAGCTTGGAACACAGTTTCAAGCAAGTTTGGTTTTGGTCAACAAAAGTCAAGCGAGAAGAAAATTTAGTTAGCGGTATGGAATTGAATATGGGTTGATGCGAGAGATGGATTTGGGTTGAAATTCGAGTTGGGTATAGGAATAAAAGCGAGAATAGGATAGTGTTCTTTGTTTGATTGATCTCAAGCCATTGTGGCTAGGACCTCATGTGAGTATCACTTTCCTTGGTCTGTTTGAATCATGTTCTCTTGTTAATAAGCTTTAAATCTGTTAAACATTAATATAAATTAGCTTAATATCTCTAGTGTAATAGAAGTTTTTAATTATGTGCATGTTTCAAGTTATGTCTGCACATTTGTCAAAATGGAGCAGTTGAGCTTTGGTGTTTAAATATTGAATAGCTATCTTGATCTAGGTCTAATTTGGTTATCTTAATCTAGTGTAATGATGAGTTCAGCTTGGATCTGAGTTTAGCTTAGCAAAACAGTGAATCAGTGTCTTAAAGTGTTGTTTGGATCTGCTTTGCATAAAGCGTGTTGGAGGTTTGTTCGATGGTTGATACTGTTGTTTTGGGCTTATTAAGTTCCATTGTACTCATTGCGATCAATAAATAACATTTGCATACACTCAAAGTCAAAATCACATAGGACTGTCTTAATTTCTTAGCTGTTGAGATTTTGTGAAATCAAAACTAGTTTTGTGTTCAAATATCACTAGAGTAGCTTGCATCGGTTTCATTATACCATAAAACATCATTCTCGGTCCACAAATTTGAATCAAATCTCAAATAAGCCAACCTTTCATTTTGTCAAAAGTCAAACTTGCAAAACTCGGCCAAATTCAACCTAAGTTGATTTTCATTGATTCAATTTTGGTCCAAATCCGATGAAACTTAGGGCTTAAAAACTTCAATGGTCTAGTTTCTTATTATGATTTTGTAGATTTTAGTAATTTTCTACAAGCCTCAAAATGGCTTGTCAAGCAGAACTTATCGCGCTACGCTCACAAACTCGATGAATCTTGAGTTTTCTCGACTTCTTGCAGAGCTTGTCACAAGCTCATAAGAGCTTGTCCAGGTCTGGTCTTTGGTTTACAAGTAGCTAACCAGGTCTATTTTAGGCCCCAACATCTAGTTTTGAGTTTAGCTTATTTGAGTAACTTATTCTTAGGCTGCAAAGTGATAGCTAAAATCTGTTTTTGGCTTTTAAAACAAATCATCAAATCTGTTTAAGTTTGCATTTCAGTGGTCTAAGCTAATTGTAATAAGTTGCTTTCTAGTAGTTTTAGCTTATTATAGCTTCTGTGTTCATTTGGTGCTCAGTTTGTACCTTTTGGCTTATTTCAAGTGCTTATTTATAAGCACTTGCACTGCAGTTTCATTTTCACACACACAAGCTCATTGTTTTATATTTTTCCTAGATTCGAACATTAATTTAGACTTTTCCTGAATTTTCATATTTTTCTAACCTTTGTTTGCTATTTTTCTTCATTTAAAAGCAGTTTTAGGCTTATTTAATTAGCTTTTAATACAATTAATTCGTAAAAGTTTCAAAAAATAAGTTTTCAATTTTCTAGGTTATGATAAATATAAAAGTCAAAAATTATTTTCCAGATTTTTATAGTTAAATTTTTAATTTTTAGCAATTTAAGTAGTTTTAAATAGTTTTAATTCATAGAAAATAGAAAATAATCAGAAAAATACAAAATTAGTTTTGAAAATTTTCTTTAGTTAATTTAGATTTTTCTAAGTCATAATTTCATTTTTCTAGCTTTATTTCATATTTTCTTGTATTTTAGGGTATTATTAAATAGTTAAAATAGTTTTAATTAATAATAATTTGATAAATAGTTTTAAAAATAATTTTCTTTTTCTAAAATTTTCTCTTATCATTAGGTTTGTAAAATGTCATTTTCATATTTTTAGGATTAATATTGCTTGATTTCACATTTTCTTTTTATGCGTTACGTAGTTTTTAATTTAGATTTATAAAAGAAAAATCAAAACATCGAGTTTAAAAATAGTGATAGCGTTTATTTAATATAATTTATCTTCTTTATTTCTCTTTAATTTGCATTTAAGCCCTGTAATTTATAAACTTTTTCTTTAGGTATAATCAATCATATCTCTTTCCTGTTCAAATTCTACCGATCACTATTCGTTTGATTATTCTACGCATTCGTTGGGACATAACGACACAGGAAACACTATACTCTCGATCTTCATTGCATTGGTGTCGAAGCTGTTTAAGTTTCTTACGGTTAGCCATTCACAGTGGCTAGCTTGTGTGAGATAACTTGCGGTTTAGCACGAATCAAATTTTGGCGCCACGGGAGTCAGGTGCTAATTATCTTACGTTTAGCAGATTAGTGATTTGAATATTCACTCCTTGTTCATACCATCCATCTGTATCTATATATATATCTATATTCTCTTATAAAAAATCCAAAAACCCAAAAACATCCAAAAACGTATAAAACACAAAAATATTTTCCTTTTGTTTCTATATATGTATCAAAGATAAAAATACAAAAAGATTTGTCGTTTTCTTTGTTTAATAATAACAACATAAAAGATTACCACCATAAACCAAGGCAAGTGTACTACCTAGCTGGGGTACGACCATAATAAGTTCCCAGAACCAAAGATTAAAACTTACCTTTGTGTCCTTGAGAGTGGTGTACCTTTTTCAAAAAGCCATTCATCTTGTGATTATTGGTTTAAGTTCACGTTGTTTTGCCTCGATATTGTTTTAATTGGATTTGTTGTTATATCTACTATTCAAAACCGAAAACCCAAAAGATTCTTCTTACCCCATTTTCATAATTCCTTTCATAATTCCTTCCTTAACTATGAGATCTCCCGAGTTAACTCTAGTGTATCTTTTCGCTCTTCTAGATCTGTAAGCCCATTTCGTGAGCTTGTCAAGATTCCAGAAGGCGTGTCCGTGAACTTTCTCGCCTCATCGATCGGATTCGAGATCCGGATCGCTCACACTACTTCCGTTATCATGGCGGAAGAACGTCCTATGTGAGCTTCTCGAGGCACCCATCGACGGGTATGGAGATGCTATTGTTATCCCGACCATTGTGGTGAAAATTTTGAACTCAAGACCAGTTATGAATCTTGTAACCTCAAGTCAATTCTATGGTTTTGAGCGGGATGATCCTCATGCTCATATTCGATGGTTTAACAAGATTGCATCTACCATCAAATACAAAATGTCCTACGGATCTTTGTTAAGCTTCTTCATTCCCATTTTCTCTTGAGGGCAAGCCGGATTTGGCTTGAAAACAACCCCTCGGTCAATTGAGACATGGGAAGACTGGTGAAGAAATTTGTGAATGAGTTTTATCCACCTTCCAAAACCACGAGTCTTAAAATGAAATCATCAAGTTTACACAAAAGTTTGATGAATCCTTGATGAATCGTGGGATCGTTTTAAGGAGTTGCTCATAAATGTCCTCACCACGGTTTCTCCGAGTTGATGCAACTCGATACTTTCTATAATGGAGTGAGTCAATCGATCAAGATTCTCTCAATTCCTCCATTGGAGGAAATTTCTTGAGCAAAAGCTGTCAAAGAAGCTTTAGCGATCATTGAAAACAAGTCTAAAGTCCGCCCGCACGAAGCAAGCCGGTTGTTTCCCAAGTCGGTGTTGGTCCTTCTACTTCATCGCTGTGAGTCAATCTAGCACCGATGCTAAGATTGACAAACTCACGGAAGCAATTCAAGCTTTGGTTCTCTCCAACCAAAGAAAGTCTCTTTCCACAAACTTCACCTCTGCTGAAGTTAAGAAAGTGGAAGTCTCGTGTTACTGCGGTGGCCCCCATGCCTACTACAACTGTATGGCCACCGATGGTAACCCTTTTGAAGCAAACGCGTGGGCGGGATTTCTAATCCAGAGGCAACCAATACCGTGCTCCTATAGACCCGAACCACCGTCCTAACCACTACACTGGACCTCCCGGTTTCAACCGAACCGTAATCAAAATCGAGCAGAGCAGACCAAGGTTTTCAAAACCAAGGTAATTTTAGTCAAAACAACGGTTTTCAAAATCAAAATCAAAATTTCTAAAACCGTGGAAATTTTAATAGAAACCAGTCGGAAATTTCAACCCGGTATTTTCATGGCAATAATCAAGGAAATTTTCGTAATCAAGGCCCTAATCCAAACAATAGAGGCCAAAATTTTCCGTGCAAACTCAAGCCATTGTTCCAACCGGACCATCATCCGATGAGTTGTTGAAACAATTCATGAAATCCCAAGAGGAAATGAATCGGTTGTTGGTTAGCCGATTTCGACATTAAGAAGTCTTTAAATGATCGACCCCGGGCTCGGTACTTTACCTAGCAACACGATCGCTAATCCGAGGCGATGCAAAGCGATCACAACCGAAGTGGTGCCAGTATGATGGACCCGCTATTCCTACTACCTCTTCTTCTTCTCTCCCGAAGGTAGTGGAAAGTGAACCCGAGGCGACAAAGGACAAGGAACTTCCTACTAATAACGGAGGTACCACAATGTCCATCCTCGGGTTGTTCGAAACCCAAAACCAAACACGAGTTGTTTTTAACCTCCGGTTGGCAACCCCAATCCAAAACTTCTATTCCTTACCCTCACGTTTGAATGAGTAAAGCTCATGAAAAAGCTAGTCATCAAATGGAAAAAAAAATCAAATTTTCCAAGAGCTACATTTTGACATAAGCTTTGCGGATGCTATCATGTTGATGCCCAAGTTTGCATCAACTCTCAAACACATGTTGAGCAACAAGGAAAAGTCGCTTGAAATGGCTAAACTCCTTTGAACGAGCGCTTTCGCGATTACATAAAGAAGCTTCGAGAAGCTAGGAGATCTGGAAAATTTCTTCTTCCTTGTGTTTTTCCGGGAATGATTGAATGCTTTGCCTTGCCTATCTTGGTGCAAGCATCAATCGATGCCTTATTCAAGATGGAAGAAACTTTCTTCCGAACTTATTCCTACCGCATGACTCTTGAGCTTGCGGATCGTTCTATATCGCGTCCTCTTGGCATCGCCGAGGATGTATTCGTGAAAGTAGGAAAGTTCCATTTTCCGGTGACTTTGTGGTTGTTGATTTCGACACGATCCTCGGGTTCCCTCATTGTTGGGCGAGTTCACGAGCGGCCGTGCTCTCATTGATGTATTTGAGCAAGAAATCACGTTACGTGTGGGTAATGAAGTCATCACCTTTAACCTTGATCAAACTTCAAGGTACTCCTCAAATTATGATATGAATCGTTAATCGAGTCGATTTAATTGATATTGCTTCGAGGAGTATTCTCAAGAGTTTCTTGGTTATCTTCATAATTACGTGAGTGGGGATTCCACCACATCTTCTAAACCTATCATTGCCGACTCTTCCTCTCTCACTCCGTTTGAGGAGGTGACTTCTTCGGAAGAGATCGATGAGTTTCTTGCTAGTGATGAATCAATTCCGTGCGGAATTGATGGTGTTTATGATTCGGGGGATATTCTTTATCTTGAGCAATTGTTAAATGAAGATCCATTACCTTCACTCCTCCGAAAGAGATCACGATTGAGGAAATCAAATCAATACAAACATCTCATCAAGAATTTCGAGGTTGAACTTAAGGACCTACCTCCTCATCTCGAGTATGCATTCTTGGAGGTGATGATAAATTACCCGTCATAATTGCTAAAGACTTAACCGAGGAGGAGAAGATCGCTCTCATAAAGGTCTTGAAGTCACACAAGCAAGCAATTGCTTGGAAACTCTCCGACATTAAGGGTATCAACCCCGAGTTTTGTACTCACAAAATCTTAATGGAGGATGACTTCAAACCGCGATTCAACATCGAGAGAAGGTGAATCCTAAGATTCATGAGGTTATCAAACAAGAGGTTCTCAAACTTCTTGATGCCGGTTTAATTTACCCGATCTCGATAGTCCTTGGGTTAGCCCAATTCATCGTGTTACTAAAAGGGTGGCATTATTGTTGTCACAAATGAAGAAAACGAGTTAATTCCAACTCGATTGGTTACGGATGGCGTGTGTGTATTGACTATCGCAAGTTAAACGAAGCCACCGTAAAGACCATTTTCCTCTACCCTTCATGGATCGATGCTTGAGAGATTAGCGGAACGAATACTATTGTTTCCTTGATGGTTTCTCGGGATATTTTCAGATCCCCATTGATCCGCATTGGATCAAGAAAAGACCACATTCACCGCCCATACGAACTTTTGCCTACAGACGTATGCCTTTTGGCCTATGTAATGCTCCCGCACGCTCCAACGATGTATGATGGCAATTTTCCACGACATGATCGGGGAAACAATGGAGGTGTTTATGGATGACTTCTCGGTCATTGGGGACTCATTTCAGACATGTCTCTCCCATTTAGACAAAATGCTCAAAAGGTGTGAAGACACCAATCTTTGTCTAAATTGGGAGAAGAGCCACTTTATGGTCAAAGAAGGCATAGTCCTTGGCCATAAGATTTCAAAAAATGGGATTGAGGTTGATAGAGCAAAAGTTGATGTTATTGCTAAATTGCCTCATCCTACTACCGTCAAAGGTATTAGGAGTTTTCTAGGTCATGCCGGGTTTTATCGCAGATTCATACAAGATTTTTCCAAAATCGCTCGGCCTATGACTCATCTTCTTGAAAAAGATGCTCCTTTTATCTTTTCTCCCGAGTGCATCCAAGTTTTTGAAACATTAAAGAAAAAGCTACTAAGCACCCATTCTAGTTGCCCCGATGGGATTTACCCTTTGAGCTCATGTGCGATGCAAGTGATTTTGCTATCGGTGCGGTCTTGGGGCAACGAAAAACCAAACATTTTCGGCCTATCCACTACGCAAGTAAGACTATGATCAAGCTCAAACCCATTACACCACTACGTAAAAAGAATTATTAGGCGTGGTGTATGCGTTGAGAAGTTTCGCCATACCTTATATTGACCAAATGCGTGGTGTATACGGATCACTCGGCTCTCAAATATCTCTTTGCAAAACAAGATGCAAAGCCGAGATTGCTCCGTTGGGTTCTCCTCCTACAAGAATTTGATATCATTATCGTGATAAAAAGGAGGCGAGAACCCGTCACGATCATCTGTCTGCCTAGAAAACCCTCACCGGGATGTGTTCGAGAAAAGGAAATAAGCGAAACATTTCCTCTCGAAACACTCAATGTGGTTTCTTTTCGTGGAGACTCTTCTACCCTATGGTTTCTTGACTTTGCAAATTACCATGCGGGTAACTTTGTGGTGAAAGGGATGTCGTCCCAACAGAAAAACAAATTCTTTAAAGATGTAAACATTACTTGGGACGACCCTACTTATTCAAAATTTGTGCGGATCAAGTCATCAGCGATGTGTGTATGGTCGAAGCCAATGACATTCTCAAGGCTTGCCATTACGGACCTCTTGGGGACATCATAGCCCCAATTACACCGCCAAGAAGGTGTTTGATTCCGGATTCTATTGGCCCACGATTTACAAGGATGCCCATGAATTTGTCAAAACTTGTGACGCTTGTCAACGCCACAGGAATATCTCACAAAGAAATGAAATGCCGCAAAACGCCATTCAAGTGTGAGATTTTGACATCCGGGCATTGACTTTATGGGCCATTTCCTTCGCCTCTCAAAGAACAAATACATACTCGTGGTCGTTGACTATTTTTCAAAATGGGTTGAAGCTAAGGCTTTGCCTACCAACAATGCCCGAGTTGTTGTGAAATTCTTAAAATCTCTTTTGCTAGGTTTGGAACTCCACGAGCTATAATCGGTGATCGTAGTACGCATTTTGCAATGACCGGTTTGATAGAGTCATGCAAAAGTATGGTGTAACTCACCGTCTCTCTGCTGTACCACCCCAAACAAGTGGGCAAGTGGAAGTTTCAACCGAGGATTAAAAGAATTCTTGAAAGGACGATGGCGAAAACCGTGCCTCTTGGTCGGATAAGCTAGATGACGACTCTGGGCCTTCCATACGACTTTATAAAACACCCATCGGTGTACTCCATACAAGCTTGTGTACGGAAGGCATGTCATCTGCCGGTTGAGCTGAGCACAAGGCATACCGGGCCTTGAAGCATGCCAACTTCGATATTCAACATTTGGTGATCACCGGAAAGTTCAAATGAATGAATTAAATGAACTCCGTGATCAAGCATACGAGAACTCTTTGATCTACAAAGAAAAGACAAAGAAGATTCATGACTCCAAAATCAAAAACCGCGTTTTCAACGTCGGAGATCGAGTCCTTCTTTTCAACTCAAGATTGAAGATTTTCTCGGAAAACTAAAATCACCGGTGCGGACCATTCACCATCACTAAAGTATTTCCATATGGAACCATTGAGTTATCTCAACCCGATGGTCCAAACTTTAAAGTGAATGGTCATCGGTTGAAGCACTATTTTGGAGAGGACATTCCTCCGTGGTTGTCCCGGATCTACAAACTTTCCCCATGAACCAATGAATGCGGGATCGAGTCAAGCTAGCGACTGGGAATCAAAACAAGAGCATGCTATATGGGTTTTCACCGTGTGTACCACCCTAGTGTGGGAGTTGCCCGCATGTTGTGTATATATAAGAGTTTCAAAAAAAAAAAAAAAAAAAAAAAAAAATAATGGCCGTAGTATTTCCCTTTACGTTTCGGTTTGGCATAACACGGGTACTTTGAATATTGAGGGCAATATTCATTTCTAGTGTGGGGGAATTCTCACGAATTTTATCATGTAATTATACCGCCTAATTCCCCATTTTGGCCAAAATTTTTTTGGAGTAAGTGTTTTGCACTTACTCACTTACTGATTATCATCCACCATGTCTAATAAACAAAAGGATTGACTAATCTAGGAGCAAACGGCTCTTGGTAAAGATATATCAAATCCGTTTACGACTTGCAATTTGCCCAAAATTGTATGGTATTCACCACCATATCTTTAATTAGTGAAGAGTTGGCTAGCCAAGTTTATGGCTTGTGGTAAAGGCGATGGAAAAACCATAATTGGTAATCACTCACCAAAGATAATATTGATAATTTATCTAAGAGTTGGCTAGTCCGAAGCAAACGGCTCGGTAAAGACAAATCAAACCGTTGGAAGGCGGTGGTTTGCTCAAAATCACATGGTTATCGATGTACCATGGTTCTTACTTGAACTAAAACAATTGGCTACTCTAGAAGTAATGGCTTTTGGTAAAGAGATTCAAATCCATTAAGTTTTTCTCAAAAGATTGCTAGGGACTAGCAAGAGTTTAGTGTGGGGATTGATGAGTGTGTAAATACTCATCATTTTTGGTCAACCGAACTGAAAACGCTTAAAATGCTCAAAATGCATCAAAATCGAAAATATCTCAAAATTGCAATTTATATGTTTCGGATGCAAAATGTTTAAAATCGATGAAAAATGAGCTAAGTTTGCATAATTGGCGTTCAGTCCCCAAGTTTCAAAAGTTGTCGAAATAGTCCCCGAGCACTTATTTCAAAGAAAAGTCACCAAAGGTCCTTTTAAAATCATAACTTGTCATAATTAGTCCTTTGGTGAAAAATATCAAAAGTTTTGAGAAATTACAAGTTTGGTCCTTCGAGTTTCAAATTTGGCAAAAATAGTCCTTGGAAGTTTGAAAATGTCAAAAATGGTCCTTGTACTATTGAAACTTGGCAAAAGTAATCCTTGTGTGAACTTTGGAAAATGGCAGAAATGGTCCTTCAAGAATCAGAAATTGCGTGTTTGCTGTTCCTCTCCTTGCATAGAAAGAGTGGATCACCTCTCTCAAAGTGATATTGCTAGGATAGATAATGGGTCTCATTTCTCTCCGGCCTCAATGTGGATTTATTTTAGAAAGCTCTCTCTTCACCATCTTTGGCTTCCGGTTTAATGGTGCCAAATCAAAATCACAGTGTGGCTTTCTTAGGATCATGCTAGTGAGTTGTGCTTCTTTGGGAAAGGACATTTTTCTTTATCGAAATTCTCTCATGTCTTTAGGGGGGCAACAAAGTCTGCAGATTGTTTGGTCGCTTATTGTACATATCTTGTGCGAAGGTCTTGGGACAATTGAAGGCTCTTTTGCCTTCAAGAAATCGAACAAAACATTGACTAAGTTGATTTAATTCGCATGGAGGGCTTCGGACAATCGAGGTGTCAAACATCCTCATTTTGTACATTCAGCAACTTTCTTTCAATTCTTGGCGATGTTTCGCTGTCGGTGGACCACCCCCAAAAAATTCCTATATTTAGCTTTCTTTTTTGCCAAATGCAAAAGAAGTTCTCACGATTTTCTAATTTTTTCATACTTTATTTAGTCCTTGTTATTTAAATACTAGCCATGACCCCTTTGTGAACCTTGGCCCCTGCCATTTATACCATTTGGACCCCTGCCAAACCTTGTGACCCCCCTTCCTTTTTGACCTCCCTGTCTAATATAATACACCGGTCAAATTTGGTCAAACTCCCGCCCTCACGGGTTACCCTCTCCATCATCACACCTGCCTGCAACTCCAACCCACTTTCCATCATCATCACCCTACTCCTACCCTCCAAACACCCCAAGCCAAGAAGCATTAAATGCCTTCTCCCCCCTTGCACTCAACCTCTCCAACTGTCAAAATACCATTTCCCGCCAAAAAAGCCATCAATGGCTATAAACCACTAAACTGATCCAATGGCTGAGATTTTTAGTGGGATTTGCTCAGAGGACACGTGGAAAGCATATGGGTGTATAAAAGAGAAGGAAGAGAAGCAAAGAGAGTAGTAGAATTTAGTTTTAAAATTTCCTATATGTCGTTTTTAAGTTAAATATTTTAGTTTAAGTCAAAATTTGTAATTTCAAGTTAAATTGTATCAAATTAAGTTATTCCAGTGTATTAAGACTATTTTCAAGTATCAATTCAAGTTGTATTAAAGTTTCATGTTTTTAATGTTCACTGTTGAAAAATTCAACCTCATGTTCTTATATTAAAGCTTCCAATAGCTTATTTTTAAGTTCAAACAAGTTTATTTAAGCTTCATATAGCTTTTGGTAAGCTTGGAACACAGTTTCAAGCAAGTTTGGTTTTTGGTCAACAAAAGTCAACTGAGAAGAAAATTTGGTTAAGCAGGTATGGAATTGAATATGGGTTGATGCAGAGATGGATTTGGGTTGAAATTCAGTTGGGTATAGGAATAAAACAGTAATAGGATAGTGTTCTTTATTTGATTGATCTCAAGCCATTGTGGCTAGGACCTCATGTGAGTATCACTTTCCTTGGTCTGTTTGAATCATGTTCTCTTGTTAATAAGCTTTAAATCTGTTAAACATTAATATAAATTAGCTTAATATCTCTAGTGTAATAGAAGTTTTTAATTATGTGCATGTTTCAAGTTATGTCTGCACATTTGTCAAAATGGAGCGCTTGAGCTTTGGTGTTTAAATATTGAATAGCTATCTTGATCTAGGTCTAATTTGGTTATCTTAATCTAGTGTAATGATGAGTTCACTTGGATCCGAGTTTAGCTTAGCAAACAAAGTGAATCGTTGTCTTAAAGTGTTGTTTGGATCTGCTTTGCATAAACCGTGTTGGAGGTTTGTTCAGTGGTTGATACCTGTCGTTTTGGGCTTATTAAGTTCCATTGTACTCATTGCAGTCAATAAATAACATTTGCATACACTCAAAGTCAAAATCACATAGGACCTGTCTTAATTTCTTAACTGTTGAGATTTTGTGAAATCAAAAACTAGTTTTGTGTTCAAATATCACTAGAGTAGCTTGCATCAGTTTCATTATACCATAAAACATCATTCTCAGTCCACAAATTTGAATCAAATCTCAAATAAGCCAACCTTTCATTTTTGTCAAAAAGTCAAACTTGCAAAACTCAGTTTCAGCCCAACCTAAGTTGATTTTTCATTGATTCAATTTTGGTCCAAATCCAGTGAAACTTAGGACTTAAAAACTTCAACTGGTCTAGTTTCTTATTATGATTTTTGTAGATTTTTAGTAATTTTTTACAAGCCTCAAAATGGCTTGTCAAACAGGAACTTATCGCCTGCTCACAAACTCGATGAATCTTGAGTTTTCTCGACTTCTTCGAGCTTGTCCAGTCTGGTCTTTGGTTTACAAGTAGCTAACTGTGTCTATTTTAGGCCCCAACATCCGGTTTTGAGTTTAGCTTATTTGAGTAACTTATTCTTAGGTCGCAAAGTGATAGCTAAAATCTGTTTTTGGCTTTTAAAACAAATCATCAAATCTGTTTAAGTTTGCATTTCAGTGGTCTAAGCACGTTGTAATAAGTTGCTTTCTAGTAGTTTTAGCTTATTATAGCTTCTGTGTTCATTTGGTGCTCAGTTTGTACCTTTTGGCTTATTTCAAGTGCTTATTTATAAGCACTTGCACTGCAGTTTCATTTTCTCACACACAAGCTACTGTTTTTATATTTTTCCTAGATTCAGAACATTAATTTAGACTTTTCCTGAATTTTTCATATTTTTCTAGCACTGTTTGCTATTTTTCTTCATTTAAAACAGTTTTTAGGCTTATTTAATTAGCTTTTAATACAATTAATTCAGAAAAGTTTCAAAAAATAAGTTTTCAATTTTATAGGTTAAGATAAATATAAAAAGTCAAAAATTATTTTTCCGATTTTTATAGCTAAATTTGTAATTTTAGCAATTTAAGTAGTTTTAAATAGTTTTAATTCATAGAAAATAGAAAATAATCATAAAATACAAAATTAGTTTTGAAAATTTTCTTTAGTTAATTTAGATTTTTCTAAGTCATAATTTCATTTTTCTAGCTTTATTTCATATTTTCTTGTATTTTAGGGTATTATTAAATAGTTAAAATAGTTTTAATTAATAATAATTAGATAAATAGTTTTAAAATAATTTTCTTTTCTAAAATTTTCTCTTATCATTAGGTTTGTAAAATGTCATTTTCATATTTTTAGGATTAATATTGCTTCAGTTTCACATTTTCTTTTATGCGTTCGTAGTTTTTAATTTAGATTTATAAAAGAAAAATCAAAACATCGAGTTTAAAAATAGTGATAGCGTTTATTTAATATAATTTATCTTTTTATTTCTCTTTAATTTGCATTTAAGCCCTGTAATTTATAAACTTTTTCTTTAGGTATAATCAATCATATCTCTTTCCGCTCAAATTCTCAATCACTATTCGTTTGATTATTCTCGCACTCGTTGGGACATAACGACACTGGGAAACACTATACTCTCCCGATCTTCATTGCATTGGTGTATCGAACTGTTTTAAGTTTCTTACGGTTAGCCATTCACAAGTGGCTAGCTTATGTGAGATAACTTGACGGTTTAGCACGAATCAAAGCTATTTCGTTAACTGATTTGTGCCAGAAGGGTATCTAACTATAAGTCGATTCTTATATAAGGTATCACACAAGAAAGATGTTCGATAATGTTTGGTTCCCTTTATTGAAGTCAGAAACTATAATCCACAAGATGAGGAAGGATGGGTTAGATGGTTTAAACATGTCAGCAGGAGGTTACAAACAGTGCAGTAAGGAAAGTCGAAGCTTTGATAGTTAATGGCTTGAGGAAAAGGGGTACACCAAAACTTGCGTAGGATAATAGACTTAAACAGGTTATGAAGGAGTTTCTCTGGTCCGCCGACATGACCTCTGAATAAGAACGCGTAGAAAGACATAATTAGTCTAGGAGGTTAGTCGAGCTATGTTGTTTGTTGTTTTGAGGTTGTTTTTTTGCGTTTAGCCTTTATAGGTGTCTCTTAGTAGCTTTGCCACTTGCAATTTAGGTTTAGAGTTCCTAAGATAGTTTCATTTAGGATTTGTAGGAACTAAGTAGCCCCCGTTGTTCTTTTCGCTTTGCCCGTAAGTATAGATCCCCATAGCGTTGCCCATACCTAAATCTTTATTGCTCCCTTAGGTCTTGGATCTATTTTGGCTTTTAGGCCCTTTCCCTTTGCGCTTTTTTTATGTGCCCCTGCCCTTTATGCGTTTATATTTTTATGTTTATGCTTATGTCCCCTTTTGTCTCTTTAGCGCTTTTAATATCCTATATATTGTGTTCTCATGCGGTGTATGCTTTTATGTCCTTTTGCCTTTATTCTCAGTATAATGGTTTTTTTGTCTGTAGCTTTGTATGCTTGCTTTCGTCATTTTTCTTTATATCACCTTATTCTTGTGATTGCACACATTCACATATGCATTTATATCTGAGCACATCTACACACATACATTTGACGGAGGTTTTCCTAGAAGCAGTCTCCGTATTGGTAATTAAAAAATAGAAAGAATATAAATCTAAACTAAATACTAAATAAAGGCGCATCGCGGGGGTAGAGCCTTACTACTTCTTCATTCAGCGTCGGTGTTGTGGGGGGTTAGCCTAATTACTTCAGGATAATACTTTTAAAAAGCACCATACTTGTCCAAAATTACTCTTTTAAGTAGCGAACAAAAAAAATATTCTATGGGTACTAATGTTGACACTTTTGTCTTTATGTGAGTAGTATGACCATTTTACCCTTCCAAATTACATAAATGATCCATGTGGGTTTGCGAAAATTGCATCCAACGTCCCTAGGATAAATTACATAAATGGTCTCTGTCGTTTGGAGAAAATTGCATTCACCGTCCCTAATTTTTTTTGGAATTCTTTTTTCCAGAATTTTTATTTTGTTCGTTTTTTTTCGAAATTTTTTTTCCAATTTTTTTTTTAGGAATTTTTTGTCGAAAAACTTTTTTTTGAAATATCCTTTTTTTAGAAAAAAAAATTTCGTGACAAAAAAAACAATATTTTTCCGATAAAAAATTTCACCTGTGGCAAAAAAAGTTTCCGAAAAAAACATTGGGACTATGGAGTCAGTTTTTGCTAAATCACATAAACCATTTATATAATTTACCCTAAGGACGGTTGATGCAAATTTCAAAAATCCAAAAGGTAAAATCGTCATCGCAGGTTTTTACTACTTACATAAAAACAAAAGTTTCAACATTAGTACTCATAACAGTGTATTTTTTTTCGCTACTTAGAAAAGTATTTTTTTTACAAATATTATGCTTTTTAAAAGTATTATCCCTTATTACTTCCCACTTGGCGAGAGGTGCACTAACCCACCTACCCAATCATCAATCACGGTGGTTTTTTGGGTTTATCCTGAGGTAAGGGCAGGATGTGTCTAGATTCCACTTCCTTGTCTGCACTTCGTCGCCGAGATTGTATGTTGTTGTATTCAACATCTAGTCATTTGCTTCTTCTTCTTCTTCTTTTTTGAACATCTAGTCATTTACTTACTTAACCAACCATTAGGAACCAAAAAAAATATCAAAATCAAACATGGATATGTGATCCAATAGATCAATAAATCAGTTTATTTACCTCAATATCTCTTAGAACATCAACTATCTTTCGAACCGATGGAGTCAAACTCCTGAGAACAGCCATCTCTTGTCCCACTAGATTTTGACACTTATTTTCTACAGCATGATCCTCAGCACTAACAGCTACATGATTAACAAAACTAATATTGTACTAAATTAAAGGTGCTGCTACAAGTTTGCAAGCATGTGAACGTACCACCAAGACCATGCATTTCGAATTGTTCTTTCTTGTTGCCCATAGCAATTCTTAAAAAATATGAAACCAGTTTGATTGTGGGTCAAACTGTAACATACATAATTAGTCTCACCCTTCTTTATAGTAGCTGTGTTGTTTTGTGATTTAGAGTGTGTTTGTTTGATTAAGATGTTTCGCATCTGAATCTGACTACCACATCTTACTAGCAAGAGGTGGCTATAATGTTTGAATCTGAATGAAAAAGTGTTGTTTGTTTTTTTATAATTGTCTGAATGGTTTTAATTTTCTCTTTTTTAAGTATATATTAAACTATTGCAAATACGATTAATAAGTAGATAGTGTAAACTTGAAACAAAACATTTTTATCATAGATTTAACACAATTATAAATCATTAAATAAATTATGTTAATACATATCCAAAATTTAACATAATAAAAACTATTACATAAATCGTCTTAAAATAAAACATAAGCTTAACGCTATGAAACAACAATTAAGTAACTTAAGTAATATCAAATAATTTAAAACCTAGCTTTGCATAATTTAAAGATGAATGGGTTGAAGGATTTTGAAGATAATTGAGTTGAAGGGGTGTTAATAAGAGGTAGTAAGATCTTTTCGCCACCTCTTACCGAGTTAGACATATTAGCTCTTACCATGTCATTGGTGATGAAAAAACAAACAAAAAGCGTCGCCCACCTCTTCTTGGTAAGAGTAAGAGGCTAGTAAGACTTTTTGAAAAACAAACACACCAAATGATTTGATGGATGACTACAAATTTGATATAAGTACCTAAAAGAATGGGTCAAGCTCATACAATATCAATATTTTTTTTTCGATGAATTTCACATCTCCCCTTACTTTCATGAATATTTTCATATGCATCCAGAGTACAATCATTTAATGCACAATTAACACTATTTTTAAAATATGTTTCGGTAAATATGAAATTTTTCAAAATTAAAGAGGGATGATATGAAATTTACCCTTTTTCAAGTAATAGATGACAGTCATTGAAGTTTCAGAATATGTTTCATTATTATACGTGTCGTAAAGCAGTGACAAGCCGTTTGGTTAGAAGAAGTTGAGGAATTTGAGGTCATTTGAAATTCAAATTTCATGTCATGTTTGTTTGCTTAGCCTATTGGCAAATATTTAATTTTTATATAATATCATGTTGGGTTAACCTGGCCCAAAGTCCATGACCCATTACCAATAGTCCATTACCCATAACCCAAAACTTGAAATTGCAATTCAAAATCCGGACTGGATTAACCAGTGTGTCGGATCCCTTGGATTACACTGGTCGGATCCGTTTTGAAAGGGATCCGCTGGATCCGGCTGAACAATGAACTTTTTGCCTATAAATAATGAGTCATTTCTTCATTATTCCTCACCCATTCTCTTACATTTCTTCTTATATTCTTATATCTCTCTAACCTCAGATCTAAAGATCATTCTTGTAGTTATCTTTTAGTGATGTCAAGGTTCTTCTTAAAAGGCGAGATCATGACTTTTTGCATATAATACTTGCAAGCTTCAAGAAAAGTGATGTTAGACTTCATCATCATTACAAGATGACTTAATTGGTCTTGTATTTGATTCATCATATTGTAATCATAAACTTGTTGTGTTAGTCGTGTTGTTGGATTGATTCTTCTGTTGTAAAGAACCCGTTATTTAGCTTATCAAAAAAAGTGTAAGCGACGTTGTGAGGCTTCTCCGCCGGTTAAGGAGTTTGTTGACAAAGTGCTTAAGAACTCTCGAGTTGGGTACTCGGGGAGTGGAATAGCAAGGAAGGTGTTATTCTAGCCGAACCACCATAAATCATTGTATCACAGTTTTTATGTTTTTGACCGTTTTTTACGTTTTTGTCCGTTTTTATATATTTTTCTCCGTTTTATACGTTTTTGTCCGTTTTTACACGTTTTCATCTGTTTTATACGTTTTTGTTCGTTTTTATACATTATTCATTTTCTTACGTTTGTATCTTTTTTTATTTCGTTTTTATACGTATAAAAACGGATAAAAATGTATAAAAACATATTAAAACGGATAAAAACATATAAAAACAGGAAATAAACATAAAAAAACAGACGAAAACTTATAAAAAATTATAAAAACGTATAAAAACTGCCGAAAACGTACAAAAACGGGCAAAAGCGCATAAAACGGATAAAAATGTAAAAAAAAACGTATTAAAACAGAGAAAACGTATAAAAACGGACGAGAACGTATAAAAACGGACGAAAACGTATGAAACCGTATAAAAATGAATGAAAATGGATAATAACGAACATAAACATATAAAAACGGACAAAAACGTATAAAAACTGACGAAAAGATATAAAAACAGACAAAAACGGATAAAAACGTATGAAACGTAAAAAAACGGACAAAAACATATAAAAACGGATGAATACGTATAAAATCGAACAAAAATGCATGTGGAAAAATAAGCACTTCGTTTGGCTTAACTCGTGAAAAAATAGTGCCTCATTTAGCTTAAAAAAAGCATAGTTGAAATAAGTCTAGCCTAACACCCCCCTTAACAGAACTTTTACTATTTACAAAGACCTTATTTTAACTTATCTGAATCAAAGCTTTCAAACCACAGGTCCATTATTCGAAATCTTTAAAACAAACAGAAAAGTAGTAAAATATAATGTAAAAAATAGAAAATGTAGATTATGAAAATGATTTAAGGAGGCTCAGATCTGTAAGTAAAAAAGCATGAAACAAAGAGGATAAAACCGCCATGGCTGCAAAATAAATTACCACGCCAAGATACGGCCAATCTCAAACTTTGTTCAATTCACTCAGACAAAAAAAAACTCATTCATTAATATCATCATTGCCCCATAAAATAAAAGGTGAATGGAAGTTGATGATGATGATTATGTTGATATTGTTTGTTCATGTTTATAAAAAAAACACATAGTGTCTTTCTTTCTCTCTCTCGCAAACACAAACACAAACACAAATTAAGGTTGTTGAGATTTGTTGGGGTTTAAGGATAAGGAAAATCATTGACAGTAAGAGGCGGCAACAACCTTAAAAAAAACCATTTTGATGTTCCTCGTACTGCCTCATTTATTGATTTTTGTCTGAGTGTTTTTTTTTTTTTTTTTGAACCAAAACCCTAACCCTAACCCTGAAGTTATTGTGTTGGTGAAACTCTTGTTATATAGGGGTGTTTGTGGGATTTCGGGGGGTGTTTGGTAACTGTGTTTAAATGTGAATCTTGTTGAGGGAGTGTTTGGGTAAACCCTACTAAAAAGATTTTTTTTATGGTTTTTTGTTTATTTGAAAACCTTGCTAAAAATTAACTTGTTTGATATAATTATATTAACATTAACATATATACTAAAAGGCAGGAGCCTTTCACCCAAAACATTTGCATTTAATGCCAAGTTTGCCAACTTGGCGAAAAAATGTTTTGAGGTTAAAGTGTCGTTGCAAAGTAAGTCCTTTAGCATTAATAATCTTTCGCAACTTGGCAAAAACAACCCCCGAGGTTTAAGTGCACGCAAAGTAAGTCCTTTACAATCCCATTGATCGCGGTTTTCCAACACTCGTATATACTAATAAGCGGGAGGAAAACAAAGACCAAGCCGCATTAATTGCAAACTTTATCAAATTGGCAAAACAATTTTCGAGGTTCGAGTGGCGTTGCAAACCAAGTCCTTTAGCAATGCAATCTTTCGAACTTGGCAAAAACAAATTTCGAGGTTCAAGTGTCATTGCAAAGTTAGTCCAAACATTAAATGCAAAGTTTCACAACTTGGCAAAACAACCCCGAGGTTTAAGTGTCACTAAAATAAGTCCTTTGCCGTCAATTGCGATAACGGGTTTCAACACTCGTATATACTAAAGATCATTCCACGTCCTCTCACAAATGTGTTTCTCAACTATATGTCGATCTGCATTGGTGTGCATTTAATGATAATTAAATGCAAAGTTTCCAAGTTAGCAAAAACATTCCCCGGGTTTAAGAACGCAGCAAAGTAAGTCAAACATTAAATGCAAAGTTTCACAACTTGGCAAAACAGTCCTAAGGTTTAAGGAGCATTGCAAGGTAAGTCACAGTAGCAAACATCAATTGCAAACTTTTCCAAGTTGGCGAAATAGTCCACGATGTTTAAGTGGTACTGCAAAATAAGTCCCTAACATTAATTGCTATCTATAGCAATCGCAAAATAGTCCTTAAGGTTTAAGCGACGTTGCAAAGTAAGTCTGTAGAATTAATTGCTAACTATAGCAACTTGGCAAAATTAGTCCCAAAGCGCTAGTTGCCGCCAAAGTAAGTTCTTTCGTTCAATCTCATTGCGATCGCGGGTTCCACACTCGTTTTAACTAAATGTAAACATTCATCGATGCATAATCTTCCCATTATAATGAGCTAATGATCGGTCGATTGGCAAAACGTAGATACTTGTTGTCATTAAAATGGTGAGAGATATAGTTCAAACTTGTTGATGCCCGTAAAGTGTTCAGAGACTTAAATTCAAATCGTATAAAATCTATATAACCAATCTAGAAACTAGTTTATGTTCTCATTATCTCTGTATCATAATCACCATCAAGAAGCTGTCGTAGCGTCCAAAAGCCACGTCACTTTTCGATTGGCCATAATCAACATTCACACCCAACCTCAAAATTAGCTATCAATGACCTCAATAAAACTAGTTACCATGACGCAGAAAACGCAAACACCATCAACCCACACTTTTAATTTTATGACCTTTACACATGTTACGGTAACACCATCGTGAATCAAAATTGCTATCTTCATAACAAGACTGCAAAATAATGCATGCTGCGTATTCAACAGTTGAGGCAAAAATGGTACACCAGTTTCTGAAACATGCCCAACAAAATGAGACAGAACATACATATTTATACCTTTTTAACAATTCAATATTGTGACCTAATAACACAAACTTAAAATTTGAACCGATCAATGTAGAACTCCATACACAAAAAGAAAAAATAATTGAAAATAAATATAGGCCAAATATCTCAAACCGACACTTCCAAACCCTCAACCATAACTGCAGACCACGTCTTTGCATCCTTCAGAGCTATTGTTGCTTGCATTCTGGAGGTCGTTCTTCTCCACCAGGGCCAGCGTTTGGGATGCTTCCCTTCTGCACGTCAGACACAACTAACTTGTAAAACCATATCTATCAAATCAATTCAACAATTATGCAAAAGAGACCATAGGTGGCAAAAGGGACGGATCAATTAACGAGTCAAATGGGTCATAGTCAATTGTGGGCCTACAAATTTCTTTATGTTTAGAAAGATATGGATAGATAATAGTGAATTATACAAATTAATCTGTACAGCAACTTAGGAGGTATTTCTGCACTTGAATACTCTTGAGTGACTTTCAACTTGTTTGACCCATTTTCCTGTTTTCTTCTAGTTTAACCCTTAAGCTTAAGCCATTTGACCCGTTAGATATAGCATAACCCAAATCGACCCGTTTTAGTAAACGGGTCACAATTACCACCTATGGAAGAAACCACAACATGCTCATATTCTTACCTTTTGTGCAGAAGGCTGCAAGAGTATATGAAATAGAATATATGACAGATATCTTAGTATATCCTAGAGTTTAAAACCGTAAATATTAAAAAGTATAAATATAAACAAACTTCACCTTTGTTTTCCTCTTGCTCTTCTTGCTTTCCTCTTCATCTTCTTCATCCTCCTCGTCATCATCATCTTCTTCTTCGTCTTCATCATCATCCATTTCTTCATCATCGTCGTCGTCATCTTCGTCTTCTAATCCATCAAACTCATCCTCCTCGACAGCCTCACCCGTAAACCAAGAAACAGCATGAGGGATAATTTTGTCTCGTATGGTTGAACTACATTAACAGTAAAACCAACATGTCAGGTTGAGAGAGACTTCAGATGTTGATATAAATTATATTTTTTACCACTCACCCAATGTCATAGTCTTGCTCCATTTGATTCTGAAGTTCTTCAGCCTGCCATTAACAGATTCATAATGGTTAAAACATGTTTTAGCCGCGGCCTCAATATCTGTATCGAGACAAAATATTACCTCCTCTTCGTCAATATCGTCCTCATCTTCAGGCACTTGTGGAGGGTTGAAGAAGTTAAAGAAACTTTCACAATCTTCAGTCTTTGTGATAGGTTTAGCATTCTTTGATCCCTTCTTTGGCTTCTTCTTTAAGATCTTTTGTGTCAAACATTTCCCCGGTAGCCATTCAATGGTTGTTCTGAAACATACAAATCATATCATGAACTTTAAGGATGTATGCTAAAACACGTGAAATGAAATATAGATATATAAAAACTTACCCTATTGCCTTCTCTAAAATTGGCTCATCGTCATCAACCATATGATACACTTTAGTCAAAACTGAGTTCTTGAAAAATGGATTGGTATCAAAGAAGAACTCGAGCTTGAAACCCTTGGGGTCATCCATCCGGCACCACTTAATATCTTTTAGATATTTGAGAGCTTCTTCATCTCGTTCTGAGATCTGATGTAGTGCCAAAATCAAAATCAGTAAATAAAAGATACATAAAAGCCATGAATAACCCATGGATATCTCAAATAACAGACACATACCTCCTCTGCCAATATTTCATTGGTCTTCATTGCAGTTAACCAAAAATCAGGCACACCCTTTTCTGAAAAATTGTCCAAAATAATGAAGTAGGTTTTTTAGGCACAAGAAAAAGGCGAAAGACACATTAGAAATACAAGTACAGGTCATATATGATTATAGCGAATATGTTACCTTCTTTGGCACTGTCATCTGCCGCGCCAGTTTCAGCTTCATCCTTCACTCCATCAACCTCAACAACACCATTCACTATATCATATCTCTGCAGTTTCAAGAAATTATAAGTTCAGTATACATAAAATAGAACAAGCACAAAAAATCATGTCCAAAGCCTTTGTCAGCAGCTAACCAGTACACCTATCTTGTACCTAAGCTTTGACAACAGTTCTTTGGTGTATAATTACGAAACTCAAACAAACATCTTGAATTCAGAGTCATTAACATGTTTACAAACTAGGTCTCAGGTCTTTTGATGGACACATGCTACACCTCATAGCTCTCATAATACCTGCATGCAACACATGCCAGATAGATGGGCAAAACAAGTAAACAAGCATTCAAACAACATGTGAGAAGTTCAAATTGTTATGCCTGACTTAGCCACTTGAAACATGGGGTACGAAACACTTCTCTTATCTAATCTTTCATTCTCTGGATGACAATATCATTCACATGACAATTAACTTGTTTCTGTTTGTACAGTTCAAAGTATTTAGTATTCCATCTTATTGTTTCACGATATCCGTCTGACTAAGTTGTCATACATCGTTATTGCACTCGTGACAACTCATATACCCTCCTAACCCACAAGGACTACAAATTCAGCATGTAATGTAAAAGCATGTAATGTAAATGCAGTAATTGAATAAATGCCAGTCCCACAATGACCAGATATGCAAGTTAAAAAGAAGTAGAATACTACGCCCAAACCTTTGAATATAGTGGCTCATACAGTTTCTGGTATTTTCGTTCCAGTGCTGCTCTCTCTTCAAAAAATTTTGCTTCTATTTCATCATGTTCACTCTGCATATGATAAAGCATACAAACTAGTTAGCTTTAAGTAACCAAAGAGTAATTATCCCACTAATAACGATGCATCTGCACAGATATATAAAACTACAGTGTGACAAAAGTAACTGGTTATGCATGTGAACTTATAAGTTGTTATAACCTATAACAAATAAAGTATATGCATAGTCAACTAGAATCTTAACTCCATTATATTTCACTTGAGAGTTTATAACAATAATCCCAACTTTAAAGTCATAAGATAAAGAAAGAAACGGTAGCAAGTAAACACATTACACCTAAGAAAACTGAACTGTTTCCAACAAAATGAGAACCACGTCGAACATTTGGAGGCTTGCTCCTAGGTGGACAGCTGACACATCAATCAAGTATGGTGGACAACATGAAGTACCATGCAAACACTCGCTATTTACATAATTAATAATAAAAAATCTGGTCTTAATGTAAACCGCCATATTCTGGTTTGAACTGTTACCCGAACCTGTTATTACAGCATGCTCCTTCTATATATATAAAAGCAAGTAGCCACACTCCCATACCACCACATCATCGATAAATACTGCCAGCTGGTCAATAACTCGATAGCAATTTTTCAAAAATCTTACGCTATCGATCATACAATTCTCTCCCGAAAATTAAGAGTCTGAAATTTAACTTATACTTTAACTCTTTAAGATTTAAACATTAAGAAGTTCAAAAACCTTTAAAAACAGTATTTACTTGTTAAACCAGCCACTTGAAACAACAAACCTCAATAATTAAACATCGCAACAATCTTTTAATATAGATCAACTTAAACATAATAGAACATATCAACAGTAATTAACAGCTGTAAATAAAGATCCATACCTGGATGCCTCTCAAAACCTCAACTCTCTTCCTAACAGTTGGAGTCAAATTCTCAAGAACATCCGAATGTTGTCCAGCTAGATTTTGAAGCTTATCCTGCACACACAAAATCATCGTAAATAAAATTAAACTATACAGTAACTTTGTTGGGTATTTGCTATTTTATGCTTATATGCGGCTTTAAAATATGCACTTCATGTCTTCATAGAAAGTGTTCGGGTTGCTTATGCCATAAAAAATATATAGATATTTCATTAGTATATAGAGAAATAATTGGACAGCCCGTTTACCTATGTAATACATGTTTCAAGGTTTTTAGGATAGATATAACAGTAAGGGAATGTTTGGTATTGCTTTTCTTTTCTGCTTAGAAGTAAGTACTTAAGAAAATAGTGTATGGATTTGCTTATTCTGTGATAAATGCGATACTACTTGATATTGTAATTTGTTGAAATTTTTTTATCAAATTCATTTCGAAAAGGTTTTAGGTAAAACATGATGGCGTAAAATAATTTTAATATCATCTCATATAAGCATTTTGAAATAGGCAGGTCCCTACCAGCTTATCAAAATCTGTTTATTTTACATATACGCATAAGCAGGATGGATAACATAAAACTGGTTTTGCTAAAACAAATAAGCAATCTCAAACGCCGCACTTTCAAGGGTGTTTGTTTTAGCTTTTTGTCAGGGTTTACGAGGTTATTTCCTTCGGCTTATTCCAGTCTTTTTTATCCTAAATTATGAACTTACTAGAAAAACCAGGAAATAAACTCACAAGTTAGAAAACAAGCCACCCAACATAAGCCCAAACAAAAGAGCTAAAACAACCATCTGCTTATAATTCGGTCTCAAATTAGCACTATTAAGGGGTATTTATTTAACTTTATTTGGGGGTTATGAGTTTTTGAGGTTTTGGCGTATGTTTCATAAACCCATTTTTCCGGTTTAATTTTAAACTTATGGGCTTAAATAAGCTTATTATGACATAATAAGCTTATATAAGTCATAACAAGCTTATATAAAGTCCGTAAGTCTCATAATAAGCAAAAAACAGAGTCTGAAAAACATAAGCCCAAAAATAAGCTTAAACAAACACCCCCTTAGAAATCGACTTATTTTGCCCTAGAACAAAACTACAAAAACACAAAAACTGATAAAAAAAACTTCAAACCTTAAGAGCGTTAACAAGTCCAGCACGGTCTTCAGCACTAAGAGCTACAAAAAAAACACATTAAATATTGGGAGAATTGCATATATACCCACTAAAACTTAAAAACTTGCATATTTCCCCATAATACAAGTTTTTATTGCATGATGTACAATGCATTTTAAGCATGTTTTGGGTATATATGCAAATATGCAAGTTTTAGTGGGTATATATGCAATTGACCCTTAAATATTCAATATAACAAACATTTAAATCTTGATAAAAAGGTTGTTTGTGAAGTGAAAGTACCGGCGGCGGCTGCGGGAAGATTGGCGCTGAGATCGGACATGTCTAGTTGTTCTTTTTTGTTGTTGCCCATTCAGGATGGTTATTGAGAAACCCTAATAGATATTGAAAGAGATGAAAGTGTAAACCTTGAGGAGATATGAAAAGGGTTTTTGGCCTTTGGTACGAGGTCTCTGCCCTGTTAAATGCTAGATACAACAAATCATAAATAATGCTATGATTATTGTGTAAACCAAACAATCCTTTTTTAGAAATTATAAAAAGTAGTTAGAGCATACACATCCATAACTCAAGTTAAATCTTAACACCAGCCACGTCAGCACCAACTTTAATATTTCACCTTAACATCCTCAAAAAGCACCCACATTAATAACATCCCAAATTAAATTTTAACATTTCATATTTTCAATTTCAACCCCTAAACTAAAACAAACACTTTATTTATTAAAACATATTACAATACGGGAAAAAAAACAAAAAAAACAAAAACAAAACAAAACTACAACGAAATTAAAAAATACACTGAAAATTAAACGTTACAACATAAAAGAAATGACGATAATACAATCTAATGACGAGGTTGCAAGTTATATTTTTTGATGATTCGGTCTTTTTCGTCATTGATCCAAGCCACGACATTTGGATCTTTCCTTCAAGATCCGGCCATCAAAAACTTCAACTTCTCCAACCTTATTATTGTTTCATCTTTTTCTGTTGGTCCCGTCACGCCGCTACTGTTTCACGCTTGATACGATACTGCTTTCCATAGTTTCGGTGAAATAAGTTGACGAGCTCGTTCCTCCAGTGCTTGCTCCCCCAGTACTTGTCGTGCTCTCGGATCTTGCTTTCTTGGTAGCACGTTTCTTTCCCATGGGGCGTGGTTGTTCATCATGACCAAACAAAGCCTCGTTTGTTTGGCTTGGGGCATCGCCGGTTAAATCAACCGGTTCAGGAGCATCCCATTTCTTAAAATGACGCAAAACCTCCCAAGCGTCATCGAGAGCAAACGGTGCTGCTTTGGTTTCCTCACGATACCATTGCTTTGCCCATTTCATCACATCTATCTCACTTTCCCCGCTTCGTTGTTCCCGTTGTGCACGTTTGTAAAAAGAGTTGAACTTTGTGCAACAAGCGCTCAACGCTTCCACTTGCTTGACATCATATCCTTGTCATACCGCTGAAAGTTGAGTCTATTTAACTCATTTGTGACCCGATACCAAAACATATATTTGGGTTATGCACGCCCAACTTTCGGATCCTCCGTAACAGCTATGTAACACCTTGCAAGTAATTCTTCCTCTGCTGGAGTCCAACGCCCAGTAGCGAATTCTTCCTCTTCGTCATCGTCGATTGGTTCGGGCTCGGGGTCTTTGGAATTTTTTTATTTTCGTTTAACACGACCTTTGGATTTTTTTGGAGGAGACATGGGTGTCTCCGGAACATCATGTGTTTCAGTTTGTGAATGTTGTGAGTGTTGTTTGAATTGTATATTTTGAAAGTTGGAGTTTAAGGTGCTTTGTTGGTTTTGTTGTTGCCAATACAAATATGCTTGATGTTGTTGCCACATTTCTTGGCTCGAGAAGCCTAGTGGGTTGGGAAGAGACATGTTGGAGTTTGAAGATGAATCCGCGTTCGGGTTAGATGATGAACCCGGGTTTGAGGTATTCCACCCACCACCGAGAAGATTGAAGAATGTATCATCGTTGCCTCCAGACATTTTTTTTTTCAGTGAATGAAAGATTGAAGATTGAGAGGATTGAGTAGTGGAAGTGTGAAAAAAAAATTGTGTTTTAGTTGGGTATTTACAGTGGTAAAAAAATGTTTTTGATTTTTTTTTTTATTATTATTAGAACTAGCCGCTATGGGGTCAAAGTGTAAGTTTTTTGATTTTTTTTTTAAATAATAACGGTCACTAGCCGTTGAGGGGGTGAAAGTGTGATTTCATTTTTTTTTAACGCGCGTTGCTTATTTAACGCAACTCCTCCAACGCCTCGTTAACACAACTCCTCCAACGGTATAACGCCGATTAACGGTTAAATCCTCCATAACGCCTGTTATGCGTTACTAATGTGCATGCTCTTAACTTTTAGTTTGTGAGTTCACTTTTAGTAAAACAAACATTTTTAAATTTATTTTTGTGTCCTAAGGGCGAGGCTATTGGAATATTGTTAGCTGCTTTTTTTAGATAAAGGATTGAGTCCATAAACTTAGGGTGTGTTTGTTTCATTAAGATGTTTTGGTCCGAATCACTCACCGATCTTCTTGGTAAAAGGTGCCTAGAAAGTCTAAATCGAACGAAATAATGTTGTTTGTTTTGTATGAGTGTCCGAATGATTTTAAGTACTGCTTTTGCAATTTGTTTATTAAACCAACGCAATGCGATAATAAGTAACTTATGTAAATATGAAACAAGACTTTTTATCATAAATATAACATAGTTAATAAATAATCAAATATATTATATAAAGTTTACAAAACGAGTAAGAGGCAGTAAGACACATACCCCACCTCTTACTGAGTAAGATGTTATATGTCTAACTGAGTCTTACTCAAAAGAAAAAAACAAGCAAGCAAAATGTGTGCTCACCTCTTACTGGTAAGATTAAGATGGCTAGTAAGAATTTTTTTTAAAAACAAACACACCTTTATTTAATAGTATTTTTTTAAGTGGGATTCACTATTTCTCTTAGTTAGTCAATGTTCTCAAGACATGAATTTTAATATATTTCCCGATAAGTAGTTTATATAAATGTTTGACCTACATAGTCTCTTAGCTAAGGAAAAAAAGAAACACCCTCTTAGTTACACCCAAAAAGTGATATTTTGTGCGACCACTGTAGCTCGACCGACAAGACATTTTTATATTAGAGTGAACTGCAAAAAATGTTTCTAAACTTTTTATTTTTGCGAAAAATGTCCTTGAAAGAAAAATTATGCGTGTTGTGTCCCTAATGTTCTGTTTTTTTGCGAGAAATACCCTTAAGCTGTTAAATACCCCCTTTTTGCTAACGATCGTTAACTTTTCCTTTTAGTGGCCATGTGAAATGACTAATTTACCCTCGTTTTCTTCAATAAACGAAGTCCACCCGTTTGGCTTTTTTCCCTTCAAGCACAACCAAAGTTCTGTAGCACCATTTCAGTATTTATAACCCCAAATTCACAAATACAAGTTCTGAAACACAAATTCACAAATATTCGATTATACTTCTTCAAACGAAATGGAGAAATCTGATACCTACAACAGCCCCACCATCCGTGCAACAACCCCCTTCGTCCCTGCAACAACCACCACTAAAGCTGTCACACAACCCCCACCTTGGAAAACCTAGTTTCATCACACAACCCTGTAAAGTCGGTTAGGATAATACCCGATCCTGCGGTATTGTTCCAAATGGGGCGTCATAAACAAGCGATATTAGCGAAGGTGGGCAAGAGTGTGTAATTTTCACACAAGAGTATATTAGGAAAGTTGTTGAGGATGTGGGTGAGGATGATGATTTTACACATGGGCCATGGCTTAGCGCGGTCGAGTTTGTGAATGCTAATGGGGGGGTTGTGATTGGAAGTTTAGGTGATATCAACAACTTTATCAATAATGGGAAACTTGATCAAGTTGTTGCAATAATCAAGTCGTATAAGCCAAATGACCTTAGCGATCTTACAATAAGTCTCAAAGATCTATGAGCGGCTAAACACCTCTTGGTGCTGGCCTAGTTATGATTCCTTAATTGTTTGTTTGCATTTACTTTACTTCCGTACAATTATTTATAAGTGTATGCATGCATAGTTTATTGGTAGCCACCCTTGGTTCGGTAGTTTTGAATGGCGATAGAGGCCAATTGCCTAGGAGATATGACCAACTGAACCTAGGTGAGCGGACTGAGACGGGAAGGGTAAGATATGACCGTGCGATTTGACCAACTGATCACCTATCGTTTGGATGAACTTAAGAATTAGGGGGTGCGTGTCTAAGTTCCTAACGGTCGGGCATTCACTATTATAAATCTAGCATGTAGTGGTACTTAATGACTTGGCTTAGGGACCGTAAACAACAGACTTATGAGGGACACCGACTTTTCCTGTGGTGGCATCTTTGTCGATAGGTTAGGCGAATTGACCAAATGTTGTTCTCTGACTTTGACCCCACCAAGTAATTGGAAGTAAGTAGACGAGGCATAACTAGCTAGGAGGATTAACTAGGTTAGCACCACTTTCCTCTATTGATTTCCTTTACCATTTATCCGCTTTATTTTATTCTACTTTAGTAGTTTAATTAATGAAATCCATATCGAAACCATTATTAACTGTGACACCTAGACTTAGTAATAATCCATCACACATAGCTCTTGGGACGACCTCGGCTTTACTGACATTACACTACACACGACCGGGTACATCGCCTGTTAGTGCACTAGGGGAACCATAGGTATAACGAGACTTTATAAATATTAAGACTTGGTCAATAAAACCCGCATCAAGTTTTTACGCCGCCGGGAGGTATTTTAGGATTATAATTAAGTCTTTCATTTCGCTTTAAAACTTTTCTTACGATCATATTTCAAGTTTGCGGTACTATGGAAGTTGTTAACATCGATGACCTCACTCTTCGAGGAATACTTGACGCTGACGAGAAGCGGAACAAGGGCGGGTCTTGTAAGACCAAGCAATTGGAGCGGATGTCCGCTTCAAAATCAAAGACCAATTTATGATAGAGCTTCGTGCTAACCCATTTTCGTGAAACAGGACGAAGATGCATATGAGCACGTTGAAAATTCCTATACATCACAAGCCTTTTCAACATTCCGGCGTGTCTCATGATCTTTGTTATGTTAAGGGTATTTCCTATGACTCTCACTTGAGCGCCGGAAGATGGATTGAAAGATTGCCCGCCGGGTAATTAATACTTGGCGCTACTTAAGAAGCACTTTATTAAGAGATATTGTCCACCATCGAAGATTTCTAACCGACTTTTGGAGATCCATAATTTCAAACAAAAGGCAATGATTAAACGTTGTATCAAGCCCGGATTGATACAACGATCTCCTTTACAAGTGTCCTACACATGATCTGAACAACCAGCAGAAGGTCAACATTTTCTACAAAGGAATTAACGTAACTACAAGGCTATTGCTGGACTATCGAGGACTTATCCCGAACATGACTCCTACTCTTGTAATTGAAGCCATTAAAAAAATGGCGGATCACTCTCAAAAATGGCACGACGGAGGAAGTAAAAGAAACCAAGGCGGAAGTTTTGACGGAATTGCAACAATCGCTAGTAAAATTGAAAATCGCTAGTAAAATTGAAAATCTCAGTCGAGATATGCTGAAGGTCATAGAAACCGTTCATGCCATCCAAGTAGGTTGTGAAAGCTGTGGAGGAGGACATCTCACGAAGAATTATTCTCATGTGGACGAAGAGAATATTGAAGAAGCCAAGTATGGAGAAAATCGACCATTTTACGGAGATAATTGAAATAGTAATGGGTATCGTGGAAATTACAACCGTGGGCCTTATGGAGAAAGAAAGCCCGGTCTTGAAGAAACAATTAATAAGTTCTGGAAAGTTCAAATTTCAAAGACAAAAGGAGCAAGATGAATGGTTAAAAGAATTCCAGAAAACAACGATAGAAACCTTTCCAAGCACGACACAACTCGAAAACCTAGAATCCATGGTGGAAAAGCTCGGTGAAAAGTAAGGATGAATAACAATAAACTCAAGGATCTAAACCAACTATGGAATGTAAAGTGATTTTCTTGATGATAACTCGAAGGTTCAGCCAATGATACGGATGCGTGGGATGATTTCGTCGACAGATCCGAAGTTACGTCGTAACACGCCTTATGAGTTACGCCGTAACTATGTTTTTGACAAATGATAATGGGTTATGAAGAATACCGAGGAAAACGACTCTAACGAATTATGTCGTAACAAGAATCTCGATTCTGGCGAATCGGGATACGCAAGCGAAAAATTCCTTGAAGTGGACGAATCAGGAAACGAATGGTCTCACGACATTGACTTGTGCCCTCTGCCCAAATCTAATAAGAAATATCACTGGTGCAAAATGATACCGGTTGCTAAGGGGGATTGGTATGATCTTTGGGCCTCGTATGACCCGAGAAATGAGGTTTATGATGGAGGAAGCAATAAGGATAGGATCAACCATAACAAATTTATGTGGCCTGCATATACTGATGATGAAAGATTCGAGAAACTCTCCCTTGAAGATGAAGAAGAGCCACTTATCACTCACTGGTGTACTCCGGTCATCATAACTGACGAGGAGTCCACACGAGCATGGCCTACATGCAATCCATACCGCGAGTATTGCAACGGCGGGGATAGTGAAAGAGAGGAAGAGTGGACATGCCCTCATGAGCGTGAAAGACATTGTATTAAGTTCGGTGACTTGGCATTTGATGACTGGTACTGATAACGCTCAGATTGTGCATGTTTTTAGTAGCGTTATGTGTGCTTTTATATCATTATTTGGTTATATTTGCGTGATTATAGTACTTAAACGCATCAAAAGATGTTTGTCTAGTGTTTATAACCAAGTGCGAGGAAACGGAGGAAAATAAAGAAATGTTCAAAGAAACGAAGATTCCGTTTGATGAAGTCTAAATCGAGATCTCAAGGATCTTTGAAGACCATAGTGATTGAAGAACCGAGTTCTACAAGGCAAAGTGAAGAAGATCAAGTTTCGTAACTCGGAGAATCAACCGGATCGGTTACAATCAGAATCGGATCGGTTGAAAATGGCCGAAACAACATTATGACCATCACCAACCGATCGGTCGCAACCCGCAATCGGATCGGTTGGCGGATTGTGAAGACCAACCGGATTGGTTGGTCGATGACCGATCGGTTGGAGAAGCTGCAGTTGCCAAATCTTCATCACTAAGCTTCTCCTTTGCATCCAAACGATTTTAGGTCCTTCTAATGGTGTATTCTAGTCCTTTCCTTACTCCTTGGAGGCCAAGTTCAGCAATTAATACCCTAGGCCTTGGAATTAGTATAAATAGAGGCTAATTGTGAGCATATGAGACACACCTCAAATACAAATCTCTCTACTCATCAAACAAAGCCTTAAGCTCTGAAAATTCGTCCTTAGAAGTCCAGAAAAGTTCGGAGTTCCAGTAGTTCCACATTTGGAAGCCAAATCACCAAGAAGTCCACCTCAATACTTTGGGAATAGTTACTTCATCATTTGTAATCTTATTCCAAGCATTGTAAGACTTTTAATCATGTTTTCTAATGTTCAAAGTTCTGAGTTTATGTTCATATTTGCTATGAGTGGCTAGTTTCTTTATACACGTGCTTAAATGATGTTGATTATCATATGATTAGTTAGTGATTGTGTTAACATGTTTTAATTCAATTTCAAGTTGACTCTAAGATCCAATTGTGCTAAAGTTTCATAGTGACATTTGTTAATCAAGTTTGGCTAATTGATAGTAATCGTTGGGGTCGAAAGAACTTATTATTATTCAACTAGTCATAATCATTTTGTCTATGGATGATTGTTTTTACCCATTATTCTTGATTATACAAAGAAACTGAGGTGTGGTTGTAATAGAAACGCTTTTGGATTATCAAATTGGATTGGTTGGAAACATCTAAAAGGTCGTAAGATTAGTTGTTGAGAATCAATTGTAGCCTTTTGTCTATGATCGGTTACCTTTTGTATTGACCATTTCTTAAGCAATTTGATGAACAAATGGATGTTTTTGTGTTTAAGTTTATGTATGTAGACTTATGAAACTTGAATTGATCTTGAATTGATTGGTTAAACGTAATGCTTGTTTTTATGAACTAAAATCTTGACGAAGGTTTAACTTGTAAGAACAATAGATTAGTCTTCCAACTAATTATCACAACCAACATGTTAAGAGGTTAACACAATCACATTAATCTATGATATGAAACTAGTTTAAGCAAGTGTAGTTTTTAATCATCTGAATTTCATTATAACTATTTGCTTTATTATATGTTTTGGATAGACTTCGTTAATTCAAACTTGTGTTTAGATTCACTCAAATCCCTGTTAACGATCCCGACTTACCTTCATAATCTTGCTATAACGGACGAGTATACTTGCTCATATGTGTTATTGGTAATATTGGTAATTCACCTTTTATAAATTTAAAACTTGTACACACCCAGCACATCATGTACGCAATACAATTCGGAGAAGCCAAGATTAACCCGAATCTTCTTAAGAAGCTAAAAATTGATTACGAGGAGCACATTCGGAAAAAGGAAGTGGCTAATAAAGACATCTACTGCATGGATGAGCATTTAAGTGAAACTGACAACATGGAAATACGCAGTCACTGGTGCGAAAGAGTAAAATCTCCTGGGGAAATTTTATGGGCGTCATGCAACCCGTATGACGATATGTGTAACGGGGGAAGCAGCTCTGGGAGAATAGGAAAAGACGAATTCTTTTGGTCCTCAACCAATGATGAGGAGAGAACGAGTTTGCCTTGGCTGGACAATCTAGGATTCGATAGTTGGGTAAAAATTATGTATGGACATGTGGATACGTTAACCAAAGAGAAGATTTGGAAGGAGTACATGGATCGAGAAAATTCAAACAATGAAAGTCTCAACAACACGAGTGAAATAACAATTGAGAATGACAAGGAGTTGGTTAGAGATGAAAAAGAAGAGTGCAAGCGCGTACTAGTGGAGAATCTGCTCGATGAAGAATGGTTCAAAGGTACTGCTTCAGATGATGATGACATTGAAGGGATCCTAGATTACCTCGAGTTGCAAGGTAATGAGGAGTTTACTGATCTCGACGACGAAGCTTATGAGCAAAGGAAGTGCAAACTCCTTGGGATTCCCTACAAGAGACCACCACCTATTATTGTCGAAAAATATGAATTCACTCGCTACCACTTGGGACCGGAGGAAAAATTTTGTAAAATCCGAAAAATCAAAACTAATGAATACCTCAGAATGGCTACGAATGTTGCCTGGATGAGGCATAACTTAATGAAAGATATTGAAGAGGTCGGGAAGTCCAAAGGCCCCATAGAAGCCCATGGCTCGAGTCTAACTTAAAGACTCGTAAATAAAGAGAAGTGCTCTTTAAGGAGACAACCGAATTATCCCTTTCTTTTGTTTTATTTCCATTTCGTAGGGTTTTGTGTTTTCTAACTATTTTTTAAAACGAGGAACTAATTGTCGCCGCAGCTGTCGATCTCGAATGTAGTTACGGTGTAACTCATCTTGGTGATTACGCCAGAACCAACCTTTAGCAGTGTAATTCTTGACGATTACCAATTACGGTAATATAATCTCGGTGGTTACGCCAGTAACCACTCGCTTTGCGACTTATGTCGGGTTTTGCTAGTTACGGCGTAACTCCCCAAAAGAGTTACGACGTAACCTTCTCTCGCTTTTAATTCTTTCACTTTAAAATGCAATAACCTTGTATTAGTATTTTAAATGAACTTTGTGGTGTGTTCCTCAGTAAACCCTCACGAGACTTCACTCATCCACTGGGACACCAAGTGGTTTAAAAGGCTTGTTGCATATGCTAAATGCAACCGTGATTCATCTGAAGTGAGTTAGGTTTGTTTTTCATTTTCATTTTTTTTCTTTTAGAATTATGCTTGTCGGTAGTGTGATTTAAGGATTGAAGTTTGTTCATGATGCTTATCTGAAGGCACGTCTCTTTTCGTGGGCCTTCCTTCTTCATGGAGCAAATTTGTGGAAGTTCTCGCTCTAATTCTACTTTCTATTCACCTTTATTTAATGCTTAGTACAAATGGGACATTGTACAATTCAAGTGGGGGACGGAGTAGAATTATTTCTTGAACATTATTTCGCCCTCATTTTCTAGTTTATTTTGAAAAATTATGCCATTTTAAATTTTTGACATGTTTTCTTAACCTAACTAGATTAGACCTTAGCGAGCACATACAACCCTTGATATTATATGGTGAGATTAGCCTTATCCATTTCCTATATTTTACCCCAAATCCACCAAATTATGAGTGTGCTTGGGTAGCTTGTAAACTTTAGAACTTGGCCTTTGCATCATTTCGAGACCATAGATGAGGTATGTTGAGTTAGCTCGATGTATTTGGACTTTTCAGTTTTAGAAGGCTATATTATAGGATTATCACCCAAACAGCCTACCATTGTGTGTCTATCGATTAGTCAACTCGACTTCTCGACCCCCATGTGAAACCCTTTTGTTGCACTCATCTTTAGTGCAAAATACCCCTAGATACACCCTTCTGAGCCATTCCTTTCATTTTGTTAACCCGATATATTGTTTCGATACACCTATACACCTTAGCCTACCCTGTAGTCTTTATTTGTGATTGGGAAGTCATCATTTGCCTAAGTTCAAGGTTCGAGTGGAAAGGTTCGGAAATCACACTTTCATCGACAACATTTCTGAAGATCATTGAAGACCCCCCGAATTCCCATTGTTCATCTCAAGTGGGGGGATATTATGTTTAGTATTTATTGTTATGTTGAAAAAAAAAGAAGAAGTTGTTATGATATTGTAAAGTGCGATGTTATAAGAATTGTAGTATGAGCTTTATTGATTTAGCATCGAGGAGGCCACCTCGGTCATATTTGAAGATTGGAGTTGGTAGTTATGCCAACAGTTGGAGAAAAGGTAGTGTGCCCATCACGACGTCCTCTAATGACACATCTACCTTGCATTTCATGATCCGGTTTCTTGACTTCAAAGCTTGAACTTTGGGCGGACGGTAAGTGGTGATGACTTGGTAATAGATTTAGACTACTTGCTTGTTTTTATTTCACACCAATTATTTATCCCATGTCTTATCCTACCCTTTAGTCATGAAGCGTGTCTAGGTGATGCAGCGAGCAATCTTTGGTGTCTTGGCCATGGATTTGGTCATGTATCATTGATTTTTTCCACTTCGCTGTGACATGTTAGTAATGACGAGTCACCCCTTAACCTTTGTCGTGTCTACCCATATTGCCTTCGAGAATTGTTTAGCCCTTAACTCTAGTGGTGGAGATTTGTGTAACCACCAAGCTTATGATAGAATACATGCTATGATCATGCGATTGAGTGATCACCCGAAATTGACACTTAGAATAGTTGAGAGGTTTGAGTGTTTTGTTCCCCTTCGTGAGGTGTTCGGCTTTGTTTTATTATAGCATAAGGGATTTGTAAACTTATATTTTCCGGGTTATGGGAGATATCTTTTAGGAATCTTTCTAATAAGGTCTACTTGAGGGCAAGTAGAGTTCAAGTGGGGGATATTTGATAACATCAAATATTCACGAATATTAAGTGTCAATTTCCCGATAATGCTTGTAATTTATATCATTTATATGGATTTACGCTTGTTTTCCATTGTTTTCCACTTTCGGGTAAATTACGAGCATTGGAGCTAAAGAGACACGAACCGGAGAAATATCTAAAGATTTATCACAATATGCTATTTTGAAGAAGTTACGACGTAACTCGTCTCTCACATTACCAGTAACTATTGCGTGACTCGAAAACCAACTTATCATAAGGTTAGGCGTAACTCTTCCCAAAGGTTACGACGAACTACATTATGTCAAATGAGGTTCCACGGCGATACTTATGCCGTAATTCATCGCATCTCTTACGACGTAACCGAGTTTATTGAAGACTACGGCGTAACCACTCATAAGGTTACGCCGTAACCAGCAAATCTAGTGCAAAATACGAGGAAATAGAAGGTTACGGCGTAACTCTTATATTAGTCACGCCGTAACCCAGATCTGGCAAATACCCCGCGAATTCCAGCATTTCTATTCATTCCATTCCACACACAATACTCAGAGAACGTGGGAAAAAGCTCAATAAGCATTAGCGTTTTATATTTCTTTTACTTTCAATTCATGTATTTCGTACCTTTGAATATTGAATTGGTTTGCATGATTAATATGAGCGGCTAAGCACCTTTTGGTGCTGGCCTAGTTATGATTCCTTAATTGTTTTGTTTGCCTTTACTTTACATTCGTACAATTATTTCTAAGTGTATGCATGCATAGTTTATTGGTAGCCACCCTTGGTTCGGTAGTTTTGAATGGCGATAGAGGCCACTTGCCTAGGAGATATGACCAACTGACCCTAGGTGATATGACCAACTGACGACCCTTTCCACTTGTGCGATTTGACCAACTGATCACCTATCGTTTGGATGAACTTAAGAATTAGGGGGTGCGTGTCTAAGTTCCTAACGGTCGGACATTCACTATTATAAATCTAGCATGTAGCGGTACTTAATGACTTGGCTTAGGGGACCAGGAACAACAAGACTTATGAGGGGATACTTGACTTCTCCCGTGGTGGCATCTTTGCTGATAGGTTAGGGCGAATTGACCAAATGTTGTCCTCTCGACTTTGACCCCACCTGAAGTAATTAGAAGTAAGTAGACGTAGACATAACTAGCTAGGAGGATTAACTAGGTTAGCACCACTTTCCTCTATTGATTTCCCTTTACCATTTATCTGCTTTATTTTATTGTGCTTTAGTAGTTTAATTAATTAAATCCCTATCGAAACCATTATTAATCTGTGACACCTAGACTTAGTAATAATCCATCACACATAGCTCTTGGGACGACCTCGGCTTTACCGATTACTACACTACACACGACCGGGTACACTGTCCGTTAGTGCACTAGGATAGACCATAGGTATAACGAGACTTTATAAATATTAAGACCTGGTCAGTAAAACCTGCATCAGGGTCATTTAAGCCCTAAATCAATACATTTTATATCTGTTACTACTTAAAATCATTCATTTTCACATGTTAGGTCTTTTGGAAGCAAATTATTGAAATCAAGCACTTTTGGACGAAAAAGAGCGAAAACATGAAGAAAACGACAAAATCAAGATTTCAAGGCTTAATTCTGCACCTGACGGTGTCCCAACCCAAAGAGCGACGCCGTCGCTCACAAGGATTTCTAAAAATTCTTAAGCGACGGCTCATGTCATAGTTTGGTTTACAACATGACGGCTTCACGCCTTATTTCGTGAGGCGTCGCCTTTATTTTACACCGACGACCAAAACTCATTCCAAGACGACGCCCTTTATGAAGTTCGACGCGCCACACTTACTCAACTAATGTCGTCCCAACGATGACTTGTCCATAACAAACCCTAATGACGGCGACTGCGGCGTCACCATCAAAGATATCAGCGTCGCGGAAGTAATTATATATATAGACTTCGAGTTTTCTATATTTTGTGTGTAATATTTTGGAGAGCAAACCCTAGTTCGTTCATAGTCCGACTTGGGTAGTATTTTAGGGTTCTAAACCATTCTTTACACTCAAAGATAGGTTTATTAATCCAATATATCACCATGTTTATCCTATGTTCAATTGTTTGTTTGTGTTCATGCTTATCTATCAGGCGTAGCTAAATTATTCTTGTGTTTGCTTAGATCTATGAAACCTAGTTGTTAATTATTGTTAGGTTTGTGGAAAACTAGAATGGGGGGGGGGGGTTGAATAGTTTTGCCGATTTTACGTTTGTTTCAAAAACTTTTAGATTCGTTAATATGTGAGATCTTATGGATGTATAGAAAGTATAGATCTAATGATAAAGCAAGTAAATAAAGTAAAGCGAAGGGAAAGAAAAGACACAACCGATGTATAGTGGTTCGGCTACAAGGATACCTTCCTTGCCCTACTCCACTCCCCGAGTCACCTACTCGAGAGTTAAAGCACTATGTCAACAAACTCCTTCACTTGGCGGAGAAGCCTTCACAACGTTGCTTACACTTTTTCCGGTACAAAGCTAAATACCGAGTCCAGTAGCACGGTGGACTAAACCAACACGACTATTACATAACAAATATGTGAAATATCAAATACAAGATCTTTGCTACGAAATCTTGCGAGTGACAAATCAATCAAGGACCCTTGCTTGGATGAATTGTAGAATGCTCGTGATCTCGTCTTGAGAAGGACCTATATGAGGATCACAAATAGAAAGAAAGAAGAACAACTCTAGATCGTGTGGTCTATATGTTAGAAGAGAATGAGAGTGTATGAGAGATTTAGTAAGAAGAGGGTGAGTTAGAATGAAGAAATGGCTCTCTATTTATAGGTAAATATCTTCATTGTTCCCTGATCCCATGGATCCTTCCCTCGATCCGTCTAGTGTCATCCTAGGGATCCGTGGAACGCCCTCTTTGCCCATGGGTTTTTGGTTATGGGTCATGGGTTATGGGTTGGTCCATGGGTTTTCTTTAGATTCAATGTTGTTGGAATCACTCCAAACCTAAATCAAGTGTTAGTAATTCATATGTAATAGTTAGCTTAATTATGGCCTTTATGTTTGTTATTAGCCTTAAGCTTATGTGTGTAAGGCCCATGAGCTTAGGCCCAAGCCCATAGGAGAAAGGAAGGGACCAGGAAGTGTTGCCTAGCTTCCTCCTATAAATACTATGTAATAACCCTCACTGAGGGTTGGTTGTTCAATTTATCTCTTCACATACCCACGCCTAAACTTTCTTTATTGTCTACGCGTATGTGTTTGTGTGAGTTGTTCATCCGCCTCTATCTCTTCTCTATTTCTTGTATTGATGCTTGTATTGTAAAACTAGTGACCTAACAGTGGTATCAATCGCCTACTAGTTGGGTGAATCGTTATTGCTTTTGAAGTGGGTTTTTGGTCCTACACGTAAAGCTAACGAGATACTTTGGTTCGCTTAAAAACACGTTTTTTACACTTTTTAATCCAAGATTCTTGTACTTTCAATGTTTTAAGGTGTTAAAATAACTGTTTTTGGCAAAAAGTTTCAAACTTTATGCGTGGATCATAGTTTTTAAGCTTGTTTGTGTTCGAGGGTTTCATTCACGCAGAACCTATTTAGACGCTTTGGTTCATCAAGTTTCACACTTTTGTGTTATTTTGGTGATATTAAAGCTATCTCATCACAAAAATCGGTTTAGAAACATCTTTGGGCAAAATCATTGTTACGAGTAAAGCTACGCGTATCAAAACCCTATTTTTACGCGTAACTTTATCCTTGGTTTGATCTTTTTAAGTGGTTTACTCGTGTTTTCTTGCTTGGATAAGCCTCGAAAATCGTCGACTTTGGATATCTTTTGCCACCGTGATAGTGTAAAGATCACTGGGATAAAACCCTAAACTTACGCATAAGCATAAAGCTTACGCCGAGAACATCCCACGATAAGATTCATCTACGCCTAAGCCTAGTCTTACGATAAGGTAATCCCACGCCTAAGTTTTCACGCCTAACTTCATCGTTTACGCATAACTTTAGTGCTTTTTCACCCGCCACGTAAGCTAAACCCACGCTGTAACTTCTGGCATTACGCGTAACTTTGGTGCTTTTACGCATAAGTCCTACTTGGTTATTTGTGATTCCTACGCCTAAGGATACTTTATCAACAAAGGTTCATTCGACTACAAAGATCCATTTTTACCAACACAAGTTTTCAACATGTCACAACCACCATACTCTAACTATTTCCCTTACACTTATTCTCAACGACAACAACAACTAAGTCCACAACATCAACAATGGAATCAACAACAAGCAATTTATCAACAACAATTTAATCAACAACATACTCCACAACTTGGAGCAATTCCTCCACCACAAATGGTTCAAACACCACCAAGTCTTCAAGTTCAACCCTACACAAATGATTTCAATCAACATCCATCAAGGAACACTATGAAGGAACCCACTTGGTTTGCAAAGATGTGTGAAGCTTTAGCGACCAACAATCAATTCATGAGGTGGATCACTTGATAGACCTCCAATGCTCACTCCAGAAACTACGATCAATGGGTAATTAGGTTCTTTAGGTTTTGTGATCGAAGAAGCCACATGGAAAGTTCTTAAAGAAGGTTATCTTGAAGGTCCATTTCGGATGCCTATCGTCATTGTACCGGAGATCCAAATGCTAATCCACCAAGAGATGAACAATCAAACATTGCTATCATTGCAGACTTGAATCAAGAACTTCTACACAATAAAGCCGATGAGCTTGCAATGCAATATATCCTTTTAGGATTACCAAACCCAATTCTTCAAGTGTTGATGCTCAAAAGACCGCAAAGGCAATGTAGGAACACATTCATCTACTTATGGAAGGATCTCGCACTCAATCGAGGAGGATATGGAATCCAAAATTTACTTGGCTTATGAACACTTCTTGATTGAACACGAGAGACACTAGAGTCTTATCATCATCGATTCTCGAGACATTATCAATGATTTGGATAAACACAACATCATCATGCCAAGAATTGCAGTTAATACAAAGTTCCTGAGTAGTCTTGGTCCTGAATGGGAGAAGTATGTCATTTTTCTCTGTCAAGCAAAGAACATGCATCATTCTACATACGGATTGTTGTACGATTATTTGAAGCCTCATGAAAAGGAAGTTGATAGGGAAAGAATTCTCCGTGCTCAAATTGCTTCACCTTCACATCCGGAAAATCAACAACTTGCCTTGTATGCTCAAAATAGTTATCCTCCTCATCAAGCAACTCAACCAACTGCCACTATCACACCAAATGATCAATCACAACAATCTCAACATAATCAATTGGTTCCATACAACAACAACAATGCTCAAGCATATGTCGAAGAAGCTAATGAGGAATCCGATCCGCTCAAGCATTGCAACAAGGATTTGTTATGATTGCTAATGCTTTTAGCCGTTATACCAACAAATCCAACAATCGTATTCGCTCCTCATCTAACACACGAAATCAAAGCTATTGTGAACAATGGACGAGTTTAAGTTCGTAATCGTGGTTATGGTCGTCGGATGGGCGGTGGTCAAGGGTTTAATGCTATGGGTAGGAATAACAACAGAGCTCAAGTGGTGGAACAGGAAATGCTCGAGAATGGGTTGAATGGTCTTCGATGCTACAACCGCAATGAGAAGGACACACGCTAATGCATTCCCAAAGCCGAGGACTAGGGCGTGCTTATCACAAAGAGGCTCTTCTTTGGCTCTTGAGGATGAAGTGGTGGAACTCTCGCAGACAAAGAACGAGTTTTATGGCGCGACGCAGACTCGGATGATGATATGGAGGACTTGCGTGCCAATGCACCGTTATGTTGATGGCTAATATGCATGAGTTACACATGAGTGACACAGCCCGATGTATGACACGGATGGCTTGTCTCGGTGCCGAACAAACCATATTTATCTCGATCTAATATCTCCGCTAATATCTAAATCCGCAAGGCTCGGAATGTTCAAAATGAGTCATTTACATCTCATTACGACGATTTTCAATTAGACCCCGTCGTTACATTTGACGATCAAGATGACCTTATGGTTTCGTTGATAATCAAATTGACTCGTGGTTATACTTGAGGATCTAAATAATGATCATGTTGTGACTCCGTTGAACAAGCGAACTTTGCCTCATCCAAATCTTGCTCTTTTACTTAAAGACCAGCAATCCTAAATTGAAGAATGTTGTGCATTAAATCGGACCTTAAAAAGTAAAATGCACTTTGTTAACCAAGGATTTTGAATGTTTACAAAAGCTACTCAACTTTTTCAAAACTCAAGAAAACGTGAAAAGGTTTTGAAGCGACCTTTACTAAATCTCATCAAAATGAAAAATATTTAGAGACATATCGTGATCTAGCCGCTCAAGAATGCTTTATTGTGCGAAATAGAACAAGCGAAACATGAACATAAAAAGCAAATTAACGCCTCACCTTGAAAAATCAAAAACTAAGGTCGACTTGTTAAATTGTCAAAACCAGGTTCTCTGATACAAAAAGCATTCAACGAAACGAATAGATGATCATCTTGAAGAAATTATCGCTTGCAAAACAAACTTAAAGAGTTTAAAATTGTTGTTTACAAACATGGTGAGTCAAGAATCGCTATTGAAAAGTTTACTTTAAAACCCAATCCAAATGGATATGGACCAAATCTTCGCGATTACAAACCTAAGCTTTCAACCAAAGCATTCAAACCAAATCACAAGTTTCCAAAGGGTAATATAAAATTGATAATTCTATTATGAGTGTTGTTGAATATCATCGTCAAGAGGAATTAGATGCGTAAGACGAGAGTCGATCAAAATTAGAAATTGTTGTTTACAACAAACCTTTAATTATTCAAACCGGTCACTTTCACACCAACGGATTCTTCTAAAACACCAAGGGTTATCATAAAACGTCTCGAGTCTTCTAATACTAATCCCAAACCGATTATGCACAAATTTATGGTCCTTTACCTTCCATCGTTGAAGTAAATTCAAAACCTCAAAATCGAAAATTTTAGATATTTTGACATTTTCATGGTGACCTCAAAACTTTACAACATGAGATAGAATATCATTCGAAATCAAAGTTCAACATTTTCAATCGCCTGCGCGAGAACAAAGAGACATTTTTCGGAAAAATCTTTTACCAAATGTTAAAAATTTGAAAAATTGTACATTGTCTTGGGAACAGGACTTTCATAAGGAACTTGAGTGATGAAGGTCGTTTTGAGAAAATGTAAACATCTATTATCAATACTAAACGTAAAAGAAAATGTTGAGAAAAGATGTTGATCGACTCTTGAATGATGTTATCTGTCTTTGATATCCATAATGTTGTGTTATTGAATTCGTCTCATATGCATCCGATTATATCTCTGCCGACATCGTTGATAAAGTTGTAAATGTTGAGAATTACGATAATGTGCATCAGATCGAGTCTTTAAAAGCTGAAAATGAACGATTGATTCACGAACTTTCCAATGCAAAACGTCGTCTTAATTGGTGTCAAAAAGATATTCACGATCAACAACTTGTTTTTCAAAACAAAATCGCCCAGTTGCATGCAAAATCTTCTGATCCTAAATTTGAGCAACTGGATGATCAAAACGTGTCTTTAAAATGTAAAATCTCAAAATATGAACAAGAACTTGTAAAATTTAAATAGGAATATGGTGTCATATTTGATTTACTCAATAAGACTCATCATGAAGCATCAAACGAAGTTGATCACTATCTTGCACACACTATAGAAGTAATGAATTTTCTTTGGTAATATTCGCTCGAAAATCAAGATTTGATTCACACTATCTTTAAGTTAAGAGAAATGTTAGGAAAGTATGAACTACTCCGCCACCGTGATTAAGAGATTAGCACCAAGAACACTTAGTAATCGTGAACCTAGAATCCCTACCGCCAAATCACAAGTTGCTAACGTGCTTCCTCTCTATTGAAACAGAATAGTTGCATCTTTTCCAAACATCCGCACTTCACGTGCTAGGAGCACTACATCAAGAATAGGAAGTTGCGACCCAAGAAAAGATCAATAAGGAATGCTAAAGTAGAAGAACACCCTAGGACTATGAATAAGACTCACGCTGCTTCCACTATAGATATTGCGTCTGCAAATGTAATAGAAATAGTGATGTAACGAATGCTAAACCTTTAAGTACTTTTGATATTCAGCCCGATGCACCTTGTGTTATTTGTCGAAAAGTATGAATTCGATTGTCATGACAAATGTGTTGCTAAAGCTATCATCTCTCGCTTAAGGAATCCTAAGAATCGGAATACCTCTAGGCCCACTAGTCTTTCTAAGTCTCGGCTTGGTAAACCGCCTCTTTAGATTCTAGGAAATGCATTCTTGCCCTGTAGCTCAATTTCACCTCCTAAGAATGTAGTACCACCTAGTGCATTCACTAAGACTAAAGCAAATACTAGTTGGAGATGGCGAAATGGATATATAACACACTAGGATTTAAATGGATGCCTAAAGTTATTGATGTGTGTATGTCTACTATAATCGCTCGGAACCCTCTAACATTTCGGGTTCCACATCTACTTCTATTCCATCCGTGTCGTCTGCATGTGTAATGCACGGTGATCTGATCATTCTCTCGATTGTTGATAGCGGATGTTCCCGACACAAGACATGCAACCTTAAATCGTTATCAAACTTTATTGCAAAGTTCATTGGCATTGTCATATTCGGGAATGATCACTTCAGCAGCCTATCATGGGCTCTTGAGATATACCAATAGGAACATCGAAATTAGCGGGGTTTATTATGTGGAAGGCCTCGGTCACAACTGCTTTTAGTAGGTTAGTTCGTGATGGAGATTTGGAGGTTGCTTTGGGGAGAAATCTTGTTTCATTCTTGATGTACAAGGAAACGACCTTATGTCCTGCTCGTAACTCCGATCTTTACACTATCTCTATGCAAGACATGGTTGCTTCATCTCCCATCCGCTTACTTTCAAAGGCAACATCAACAAAATCTCGGCTATGGCACCATTGTCTCTCACATTTAAACTTTCAAACTATAACCAATCTTGCTCGACACAAACTAGTTGAAGGTCTCCCACGATTTGGTATTCTAAAGATCACCTTTGCTCACCGGTGAACAAAGGAAAAGTACTCGTGCTCATTTTCCTTCAAAGGTGGAACACGACTCTCAACATGTGCTTCATCTTCTTCACATGGATTTGTGTGGCCCGATGCGTGCAAACGATCAATGGCAAATGCTACATCTTAGTAATTGTTGATGACTATTCACTGGACTTGGGTCTACTTTCTTCAAGCAAAGACCAAGCTCCACAGATGATCATCACCTTTCTCACGAAAATCTGTGTTCACTCCAAACACCGTCGGACAAATCGTAATGCACAAAGGAACCGAATTTGTTAACCAAACCTTCATAAATTTTATGAGAAAGTGGGAATTCAAAGATCGACATCTATTGCACGTACACCGTAACAAAACGGAGTTGTTGAAAGACGAAACCGAACGTTAGTGGAAGTCGCAAGAACAATGTTAATCAATGCTAAACTTCAGTTACTTATGGGCGGGTCAGATTCATCGCATGCTATACTCAAACCGGTCTATGATCACTAAACGCCACAACAAAACACCTTTTGAGCTTCTCCACAACCATAAACCGAATCTCAAACACTTTCATGTATTTGGATCCCTTTGCTATCCGAATAATGATCGTGATGATTTTGGAAAGCTCAAAGCCAAAGCTGACTTTGGAGTCTTCATTGGATATTGTGAGAACTCTAAAGGTTACCGGATGTGGAATCGTCGTACAAAACAGGTTATGTAAACGATTCATGCTCATTTTGATGAACTTATGGAGATGGTTTCTGAGTATAACATATTGGAACCCGGTTACAACCGCTTAAAATTCCCTCAAACCCCATCATCAGCTGCACAAAGTCCCCCAACTCACTCGTCAACAAATGGAAAGGTTATTTTCTCCGCTGTTTAGTGACGATATTGATGAACGTGCTCGGTGTATCCGCCGCTCAACCGATACTACTCTTATACCGATACACTGCTACAACAACTCATTGTTGAAGAAGCACCACCGATTGACTCCACCACAACATTTGAACAAACCGCTTCCAACAATGATGATCCGGTGATGATATTCTTAATGAAGTACCCCACCGCAGATTTTGATCCAAATGTTCTTTAACCCGCTTGCTAATGACATCTGCTGCACTGATGTCGCGGAATCATCAACAAACCATTTGAATCCTCGAACCGCACAATGTATACCAACATCAACCTCTACACATCGATGGACAAAAGACCATCCTCCGCAAATATTATTGGCAACCCGAATCAACCGATCGTTACGAGACAACGTCTTCACAGATGGTGAACATTGCATTTATGCACTCACCGCTCGCTAACTGAGCCTAAAAACATTAAAGACGAATGACAAAAGACAACCGGATTGAATCCATGCAAGAAGAACTCAACCAATTCAAATGTCTTGAAGTATGGAACCGGTTGAAAGACCAAATGGGTCTACGTCATTGGTCTCAAATGGATTTGGAAAAACAAATTGATGTCAAGGAAACGTAATCAAACAAGTCACGCCTAGTTGCTAAGGGTTATCCTCGTGAAAGGAATAGACTTTGAAGAATCTTTTGCTCGGTTGCTCGCCTTGAGGTCGTTCGGATATTTCTCGCGTTCATGCTCATATGAATATGACGGTCTTTCGGATGGATGTCAAAGCTGCGTTTCTCAACGGAAAACCGAAGAAACGGTTTATGTCACCAACCGAAGGATTCGTTGATCCCGAGTTCCCGAACCATGTCTACAAACTGAACAAAGCTCTTTATGGTCTCAAACAAGCTCCTCGGGCATGGTACGATAAGCTATCATCTTTCCTCATTGCTAATAATTTCACCAAAGGTTCGATCGACCCTACTCTTTTTATACAATATCACGGGGCACATATCTTAATTGTTCAAATTTACGTGGATGACATCATTTTTGGGTCTACACATAAAAAGTACTCAATCGCTTTTGCAAAACTAATGAAGAAAATTTTTGAAATGTCCATGATGGGTGAACTTACGTTCTTTCTAGATCGCAAGTTCATCAATCACCCGTGGTATTTTCTTGAGTCGGTCAAATATGCCCTTGAATTGTTACACAAATTTGGAATGAAAACACCTTGACACTTATGCCACACCAATGACTCATACCAAGAAACTAGATCGATTTACATGGGAAATTAGTAGACCCTACAAAATACCAAGTATTATTGGGTCTCTCATGTATCTAACAAACTAGCAGACCGATATTGTCTTTGCCGCTTATCTATGCTCCGCTATCGATCGCGACCAACCGAAACCTACCTCTCGAGGCTAAAAGAATCCTCCGATACATCAAGGGAACCATTAACTTGGGGATCCGTATCCGAAGGATTACGGTTTTGAACTAATCGCCAGACGCCGACCACGCAGGATGCTTAGACTCAAGGAAAAGTACTTCAGAGCACTACAATTTCTTGGTGATAAACGGTGTCCCGGCAATCAAGAAGCAGGATTGTACATCATTGTCATCAACCAAGCGTAATATGTAGCCATGCCGCGGGTTGTGCTCAAGTCATCGGATGAGAACACAACTCAAAAACTATGGTTACGATTTGATGTAATCCCGATGTCTATCGCGACAATCGGAGTGCCATTGCGATCTCGCAACTCGGCTCAACATTCAAATCAAAACACGCCGATCTTCGCTATTATTTCATCAAGGACCATATAGAAGTGGCAGCTTGAATTATACTGGCATGTAATACCAATTGGCGGATCTACTCACAAAAGCCTTGCCTCCCGCTAGGTTTAATGAATTGGTCCACCGGATTGGTATGAGGTGTTTGACTCAAGAGGAACTGGATGAACTCTCAAAACAGTCTTAAAAACCAGTCAAACACCAAACTCTCTTTTGTAAATATTTTTTTCAAAAACAAAATACAAAAATATAAAACCTAATAAAACAACAAAAATATTCTTCTATCTATTTTTTCTTTCAACATGTCAAGTACATTTCTTCCGTCAACACTCTAATCTTTCAAAATTCAGTAATTTTTCTGATCAAGTGTTGAGGGGGAGAAAATTAATACTTAACTGTTTCAAAATAACACTGTACTTGCATGTTATACTATCTCGGTTGTTTTCTTTAATATTGGTGGTCACATTTCTGGTTCTGACACTCCTCGAACTAAAATTTATAACCTTTCATTATTTCTTAAGTCGAGGGGGAGTGTCGTCAAAGTTATTTCCAAATATTCTTCGCTTGGTAACCAAAATGGAAGTTAAAAGGCTTTGGATGAAAATGGAAAAGGTGGAGGGACCAAAACTGCCAAAAGCTTAAAGTTACTTTTAATAAAACTCATCCACCTAACCTTTCACTTCACATTTATTACTCATAACCTAACAAATCCTACGCTTTAAAATCGTTCAAGAAATCTGTGCTTTTGATCATCATATTGTATGTGTGATTATGTATTCTACGCATAAGCGTATGAACATACAATCATTGGTGTGTGTTTGTGGTTAAAATAAGAGTGTCAAAACGTTTTAATAACATCAATGATACTATGTTTATCCTCAAAATCCACCCAGAAACACGAATTGATTGATTTTCAAAATTAGGGTTTATGCGTTAATTTGGGTGTTTTCAAATGAGAACGTTTTTGGTGATAAAGAATGTTGTATGAGGTTTTTTTCAAGTTGAATTAAGCATATTTTAACCCAGAAATCATCCAGAAACACTAATGATTCATAAATTGAAAATTAGGGTTCTAGTTCATACGAATTGGGTATTTTTTGATTCATGGCTTACTTGATCTTAAAACTTGGATAAACATACTCTATATGCTTCTTAGACCTCCCGAAACACTTTGGTGCAAATCCTATGGCTAGATTTCATACGCGTAACTATTGAACTTTAGGGTTTTAGGCTACGCATAAGGAATCTTCTGCCATGAACCGTCTGAATATACATGCTATGATCGTTATAAGATGAATGTATGTGTCAAAATTGATGTTATGATGATTTTATTTCGGGCTTGCTACGCGTAAAACTTTAATCAAGGTCATTGAAACTCTACGCATAAGGATCACCCACGCGTAGAAAGTTATGCGAAGAGTAATATTATGCGAATCACATGCAGCGTAAGGTTCTACAAAGGGACACGCGTATCCTCGTGAAGGATATGCGAACAAAGGACCTCACGCATAAGGTCTACTCACGAGTAAGCCTTACGTAAGGTTTTATATACGCCACGCCGTAAGCTTTACGCATAAGGTCCCCTTTTCCCACGCTGTAATATTTCTTACGCCGTAAGTAAGGATCCCACGCATAAGCTTGCGCTCACGGCGATATTTCTCCTGTTACGCATAAGCTACCATTTCTATGCCTAAGCCTTGATCAAACCTTCATTATGAATTGTTACGCGTGCAGACATGCAAATAAATAAATCATACCGTCACGAATCCAATAATGTCACTAATAAACTTAAACGTTTAATATGTTGTGATAAATAAGTGATAACATAAACTTTAAAACTTAAAGTTAACTAACTCATGAAACTTATCACGATGTCATTGGACTATTGAACAAACAAGTGACTTTGGACTCGTAACAATCATTGACAATGTACATTCAATAATTAGACAATAAAACCTTCTGTTGACTAACATTATGTCTGTCGATATGTTGGTTCTTTTGGCTAAATGTGTTTCAGATCACGACATGGAAGCTCAAATGAATGTGGATGCACCAAACGTTCTCACCATTGTCGATATTTTCCCGCATGGCTATCCAATGAAGATTGGAAAGAACAATCTCGAGTTGAATTTGGAACTCACCGCCGTAATCTTCTTGTCTCATTGCAGTTGGATATTCGAAGAATCATCCCTATCGAACATGCTCATCCACCGCCATCGCTCCGCAGATCTACTTACGCAATTCGGAATACAATGCGATGGTCAAAGGTCAAAATGTTGTGACGATGATGCTCAATCACAAGCAAATCACCATCACTCCCGCAGACTTACGAGCGCTCTCCTCATTCCCGACATCATACCGATCAATTCTCACGCACCCATCAAGAGACTGCTCGCAATTCTTGATTGATATTGGAGTGCAGCGAAGCTTCGGGAGTTATTAATAAGCATTCTCACGTGGATCTTAAAACATTCCTCACTTTGAGAACCCTTTATATCATCATCACAAAATCCATTTTGGTCGCGATAAATGCACATGAGCATCCCAAGCTCAGAGAACGCAAATATTTTGGGCTCGATCAACATGAAACACATCGGTTGAAGCTCGATTTGGGATGACATGATGACATTCCTCAAAAAGCTTGGCTCAAAGATTCCTACATCAAATATACTAAACTGTTGATCCAAAGAGCACTGGGTATAACCTGATATCCCCAAGAGAATCAATGACCCCGACAATCTTGACGTGTTGTCCAACCCACACTAACGGTCGATTTAAGGAGTCAACTACCAAGAAACAAGGTGTTGTGTTGCCGATCTCCTCTCTTAGATGAACTCAAACAACTCTACTCTTATAAAAGATATATGGTAGTGTGAAAGAGAACAAAGTTGGCTTTCTTGATGAAAAATCTTCCGTACTCCTGCAAGAAAAACCGTAAGAGAAGTACATGAAGTGCTATAAGCATCGAGAGTCGAGGAAGTTTCAAAGAGGAATCCTTCTCGTAAAAGGACTGCTCCTTCTAAGGAAGCCGGTCCTATTCCCATTCCAAAGCTTGAACCACAAAGAAAGCTAGTGGACAAAAGCTCAAGATACACAATCGACGAAGAGGTCTTCTACTCGAATCAGAATCAAGCACCTCCTTCAAGAGCAAAACCTCCCACCACCAAAGAATTATAAGCAAAAGGAAGACTCAAAGATTTGTGCCTTATGAAGAGGATAGCTCGTAAGAAGAGCCACCGAAACCGACTACGAGAAGAAGTTCAAATTATTAGACTCCAACACGTTGCTAAAGAATTTGCTAAGGAACAAATGGGTGGCCCCGAGGGTCAAGTGGTGGAGTTCAACCTACACCGCATCCTCGGCGGTTAATCAACCCGATAAGGAACCGTGCCACCACTTGGAGCAACAACAAAAGCGCGTGGAAGATTCTAATCGAGCATGACATCGAGGAACCGAAGCGAGAAGTCGAGAAAGATAAAGGCGATGAAGAAGTGCGGCTCAAGCTAAAGCGTATGAAGAAGCTAGGATTCAGTCAAGAACAAGCTAAACTCGAACAAGATGACGAAGTGAACTATGATCAATTTCTTCTAGACGGTCCAACTCATTCCAAGGAGAAAACTTCGAACCTCCTAAGGACCTCGAATCTCCTCACATCTCATCATCATCGATTCATCTCTCACTCTTCACTACCACCATCAAAAATATCAACCAAATCAACATCCAAATCGTGAAGAAACCAATGACTCTTGGTTATCCCGGGCTAAAACAAGGATTGTCAAGGCGCAAGCAAGTACGGAAGAAGGATGTTACCAACAAAAACCGAATCAACTTGTCGATGTAATCAACCTTCTTCAAGACGGATAAAAGAATTGTTGATGTAAAGGGAACAAATCCAAGTTTATCAAAGGAGATTTCAAAAGGAATTGGAGAAGATGGCAAGAGAAGACACTCACAAATTCCTTCTCGACACCATTCCTAAAGTAACAAAGGAGTTATATTCCAAACTTTACTCCAAACATCGTTACATTGGTCAAACATATCATGGCCAAAGAATCGATTACTCAAGATGAATTGATTTCTAAATTAGTGATGCAAATGTCAAAAGAGTTGGAACTTCACTTCGGATGAAGCTAAGTTTTTGAGACTCTATTAGACTATCAACTCAAGTCTTCATGCAAAGAATCAAGAACTCAACCAAAACGACCAAGATACGACGATGATAAGGACAAAGACTCGCACCTAAACGCTCAAGAATTTCGTGAATCTTCATCAATGCCACCTCCACCCAAGGCCCTCTCCAACAAGACGATCTCTCCTCGCTCTTCTCGGTGAAAACCTCAAGACTCTTTCCGAGTTACCACCCCACTCGAGAAAACAGTGATCACTTGAGTATACGAGTGGTGATGATGAGGAATTCCATGAGCCCCAACAACAACCCGCTCTCCCGACAAAGTACGAAACCGTAATCCTCATCTAGCCTAAGAAAAAGAAGAAGGCGCCCAAAGTCGACGTCGTATCATGGCTAGATGAAGATAACATCAAGAATTTGAATGGTTTTCTACACTTGTTAACTCCACCCCTATCCAATCAAGGTCAAGATCCGTAGACGGTAATATATTGGAGCATGCTAAGATACCGCAAGAAAAATTCGAGTAAAGAAGATGACTAAACCGAGTTGAAGCGAATCAAGAATGAAGCTTTTCAACTGTTAAAGATAGCTCGGAAAGTGCCATCGAGGTCGAATATCACCTTGAAAACATTGCTCGAGCTATGTCTAACAACATGGATTAGCTCAACCTGAAGCAAACATCGACTTCACCAAACGGGACAACCCTCCATATTACATAGACCGGTCTAAACCTCTACCAACAATTGGCCAACCAGATGAGCCTAGGATTCCATTATGATATTTCTTCAACAAAGACTTGGAATTTCTTCTACATGGTGGCGATGGTTCAAGGAAATACGCTACATCTCTCGACACTTCCATTCCGCAGACCATATACTCTAGCGCATAGCCATCAAGGAAAGAGCTAACAACATGTTCTCCAACAATGTGGCGTAGTATGACCGTGATGCATCGTATGGATTCACTATTGGCGAGCGTCAAGAATCTACTACGAGGCTGCCAGTTCGTAAGTCTCAACATGCGATGTTCAAGACTAAGAGTATCGTTGCCATCAAACACGTTGATCTCTCGTCCAAATGGGACTACACTTTCTCAAGAATATTGTGGTCAAAAGGCAAGCGAAAGGATTATGCATTCTCTGAAGTCGACTTTGAGAATTTGTCTATCAACGACATTGAAGACATGTACCTTGCCAAAGCAATGTGGTCACATGAGACAATTTTCAATCAAGTACAACGTGAATTCATCAAGTCATTGCTCATCTTCATCGACGATAGTCATCAAAGAACGTGTAGAAGATCTCCGACTTGCGGTTGAATCTTATCGCACCGTGTCAACTTCACTCCACCTCGCCTAGATATTCCCGACATCAACCGGCTCTCACAATATACACTCATGCCAAACCATTCGCGTCGCCATTACAGATGAACTTTAAAGAAATTGCTTAATGGCGTGTAGAGATCTTCACAAGTTCGGGGATCACACTTTGAAGATGGTTGGGGACGGATTGGCTTATAGGTTGAAGGATATACATCTAAAGATTGGGTCTCCTAAGCGATGGAATTCTCAGGATCGAAGGGATGTAAAGAGGATCATCACTATGATTGATGAACAGTTGTATCGACGGATCGATTCGTAACCTTGGAAAGCTTTGTTGGTGGTCGACCCGGGATTAACATCATCGGCTATCAACGCCCGATTCGCACTCGGCAACATCATCGGACTTCCCGGTACCCCTTGAACTACTTCTTTCATTATTACTTTGGATGTGTGATTATATATGTCTATGGCTTGTGCACACATTTGAGGTACAACCGTTCTTGTCAATAAAGGACCCGTGGTACGCTTGCCACAATCCTTATAAAAGGAGCGAAGCTTCTTACTTTTGAGTAAAACCTATCAAACCTTTCACTTTTAAAGGTTTTTCTCAAAAGAACAAGTACTTCCCTTATGATTTTCAAAACCTCAACCGCTTATATCACTTGTTGAGGGAGTATTTGAATTAAAACTTTCTTCACAAATTGTTCACAGTGGTCATCTTCCGCAACACTCGAAATGGTCATATTTATTCTCAACTTTTCAAAAATAACATTTTATATGCCATTTTGAGGGGAGAAAATTATGTGATAAGAAATATGTTGTGTAAATGCAAATGAATCTTTGTGCTATAGACTTAACCAACGAATCGACAGTACTTAAATGTTAGTAACTCGAAAAGACTTGTCCAGACGGGTAATAATTTCAAGCTAGTTCGCTAGTAATGTAAACGTGTCTCGCAGGACTTGTCCGAGTAGAAAGTACCATTCGAGAAACTCTTGGTAGACATGAACTACGACGCAGATGACAACCTTTCGAGGCTTGTCTACACCTTCAAGGTAGTTATTAGAGCTAGTTGTCACCTAAAAGTCGACAATGTAACTCTTTAACTATGCAACGTAACCGTGTCTCGCGGAGGATTGTCCATCTTGAGTTGATCAATTCATAAAGTGCGTGCTCTTTCCTCAATTGGCAAATTTCCGTAAAAACTCTTAAGCACATGTGGAGGGGGAGTATTTCTGCAAAAGATCAAACTCTTAATGTGGTACAAAATGTTTTACAATCATAACCGCAGTAAGAGATTTTCTTGAAAATTGGTTTTATGGCAACATAGGTTAGTCATGGAGTTATAAGGTGACTAAGGTTAGGAATACCCATCCTATGATCCGCCAGAGCCGGAGGGATCTACCCAAGGACATCACAAATAGTTAGTACTTAGAAGTCCTTAGGTACGATTATAAAAAGGAGAAAATGAGAATCGGAGAAAGAAGGAGTTGAAAAATTAAAAAGAAATGCAAAGAAAAGGGTAAAAGAAATAGCCCTCCAAATTATTCAACTTAGGGCGATAACCGGGTTCAATTCATATACTCTGGTTGTCACTTAGTGACGCCAATTAAAGATTAAAAGTTGTCATGGACCCGGTGACGATGCACTAAACCTTCTTAGCCACTCAAGTCTTGTTTCATTCTCACAGGAACCCTACGTAAACTATTGGCTTTCTCCTGAGATCATTGGTATTGAAAAGGAGACCCTTTCCCTAGTCTCCGCCGGGAAAACCAAAACGCACTATTGAGTCTAGAGCCACGAGATTCATCAAAAGATCTCTTAGGTACACTTGACATTTCATTACTTGATGTTCAACAATAAGAACATCAGTGGTACATTATCGAGTCCTTCACATATCTTAGCAATCTGTCGAGAACATTTATGAGAGGTTCACAACTGTGATCCTCAGTGATTGAATTCTATAACACAAAGTAGCATATAGATATAACTTTTCACATACACATCAAACCATAACACAAAGTAGCATATAGATGGAATTCTAGAGAGAGAAAGTTAGAGGTTTAGGGAACTTAGTGAGAGAAAGTGAAAGATATTATTATGAGCTCCAACTCTACCTTGGGAGGTAGAGAATATTTATAGTCTTACATAAATCGCCACACATCGGGTGTGGATCGTGCATCTGGTGGGTAAAGACCGTCCGTCCTCCACGGTGTTACTTAACTAAATACTACCTAACTTAAGAATTACTACGACTACGAGCTTTCTAACGATTACATATACTTGAGGTGACCGACTCTTTAATACCGGAATTTCTAATTCCTAACAATCTCCCACAGGAGGTCACCTCAATCATGTACCAAAATTACATTGAATACAACTAGATATTACATTAAAATTGTTCTTGCATTCTTGATGTAGTCCTTTGCTTCTAAGCTCGTAGACATTGATTCTTCACATTGCATGTTTGGTTACTTCAAGTGGAGGTCTTTTCTTGATCCACGTGATAATAAATTTGAGCCATCATTTGAGATCATCACTATCAAAAATCTCGACACATCCTTTGTGGTGTTGGTATTTTGTGATGTTGTGACTTTAGGACCGACATGCTCACATTACGGATCATGATATCTTCTCATCGAGTAAGCGGAAGCATTTGTTGAATCATGATATTGGCGCAGTAGCGAAGCATGGAGTGAAAATATCGAGTCATTGATGCACTTATCATGATTTCTTTTGAGATGAATGTGTAGTGTGAGCATGCGGCTATGGATTGACCGCTTCATTCGATCATTTGCAAGCGTCGGGTGTACCGCATACAACAGTTAGCAATAAATCGCGCGAAAGTGTCTTTGATCACTTCGTTGAATTGAGGTACACGGCCCACGGTTCCCAGTTGATCGATTACAAATCTTACTGTGATCGGTAGGATTCCTAAGAATCTCCTTGTGGGGTTTCGTGTTTGTTCTATTTGTTCTCAAACGGAACATCTCAAAGAAGACAACACGGAGTGAGTGAACCAAATAATTTTAAGTCCACCGATTGATGAAAAGAGATTTGAAAAACAATCGTGTATTGCTCAATAGAAATTGTTTTTGCAATACAACGAAGGTTTTATTTAAAATCAATTATCAATCATAAAAACACATTTTGGTTTGAAAAATTAGTACACGGTCGATGTGCTAAAGAAAAGAGTTTTTAAGCACAATGACCGGTTTTCAAAGGTATCCGTCAATCCATAACTCGAACCGAGATTGATTCAAGAGATTGAATCGCCCCATTGTTTACATTCGGTTGTCACATGGTTAATCTATAAGATAGATCTCACATGCCACCTACCAGAGCTTGTTTGATGTTGGCTCGAGGCTTTCCATCTTCATTGTGAATATGTATACACATCACTCGGATGTTACGGCAATACCACAAGGATAATGCGTAGGACTCAAGATATAATCTCTTCCACATTGTGTGAAGAGAGTTTTCATTGAAAGTGTCCTAATGAGATTTATTGATGATCTCGTGGCTCTAGACTCAATTTGTGCATATTTGGATCTGTCGTGGGAGACTAGGGAGAGGTCTCCTTCTTCAATATCAACCATCTCTAAGAAAGTCGATAGATAATGTCGGTTCCCGTGAGAATGAAACAAGTCCTTTTAAGAGGAACTTGAGTGGTTTGGAAAGTTGAAGTGCGATGCGTCCTTGGGTCCATGACGTCTTGTCTTCAATACCGATGTTACCATCGTAGCATATGAATTGAACCCGGTTTACGCCTAAGGTTGAATAAATGGAGGCTATTTGTTTTCACCCTTTTCTCATTCAATTCTTTTTAATTCTTCAACCCCTTGATTGCTTACGAGACTTCATAGCTAGAACCTTGTTGGGTTTATTCCGGTACTAGCTCGGTCTTAGTCCGCACTCTTCCCATATCTCATTTTTCTCCTTTTATCATCATACCTAAGGACTTCTACACTAACTAGTGGATTGTCCTCGGTAGATCCCTCGATTACAGCGGATCATGGGAACACATACCTAACCTTATCATCCTTATATCACCGTACATAAAGTAGAGTTGGTCGGTCTATTTGGTATTGTTCATCCGCCATTGGAACCAATTGAAAACCATTTGAAAGTCAATTCGGTACTTGTGATATATTATCAAAGCATTTTGTACCGAATTGTTTTGATATTTTAGAACGAGAACTCCCCTCAACATGTGCATCAAGTATTGAAAATGTTTTGCACACGGAGGCAAGAGAAAGAATTAACTTCTTTGATTACCATTTTCTAAAGATATCAACATCACTTCCCACATCAAGTCAAGTAGATAGAGTATTTTCGGAAGGATGAGGTTTCCATAATTTGCTCCCCTCAATATGTGCCTCGAGGTTTGAAAAGAGTTTTGCACATACTAGAGGAACCTGCACATGGGATGAATGATCACGTTTCAAATCAAAGGTTTAAGATAGATGCTCCCCTCAACATGTGCATTGAAAATTTGAAATCGTTTGTCACATGTGGGAAGGACAGACATGTACATTCTTATGAAACCATTTACCTAATTATCGGTTTAAGTCCAATTTAAATCACATTCTCCCCGATCACAATTATCAAAACATTTGAGATTTGTGATCTCGTATAATTAAATTGATTTTGAAAGCTTTTAAGGAGAATTGTGACTTGATTGTGAAAGCGTTTGAAGCGATAAGGATCGGATTTAAGACTTTAAACTCCATTGATAAAACATGCATGTAAATCTTTTGAAAACAATTTAATGCCAAATAACTTTTTAATTTAATTGAAATCATTCTCCCCTCAATCAATGACATAGGTTGTTGATTGAGAGATAGAGATTTTGACAAATAAGTCCCGATGATTATCAAAAATAGAAACCGAGTTATTTTTCAAAGCATTTGGTTTTCAGAGATAAATGTTTATAGAATCGAGCATGGAATTTGAAAACATGTTAAAACATGGCTCATTCTTTCTTTTAAAAGCGGGTTATTGCTGAAATGACAATAAACCATTGTTTCTCTTTCTCCCAAAAATATATATATATATATATATATATATATATATATATATATATATATATATATATATATATATATATATATATATATATATATATATATATATATATTTTTAAGAATTGAACAACATCTAAAGTCCCGTGTCAATCTTTGAATGACAAAGACAAAGACCGTAGAAATTATCGAACCGAAAAAAAACATGACAATATGACAATATTTTTGAAGATTTTGAATTTTTCAAATTTTATGGATTTTGAAAGTTTTATATTTTTCTATTTGATTTTTGAAGGTTTTATAATTTTGTATTTTGTTTTTCAAATAAATATTTACAAGAGATAGATGAAGATAGACCTTTACTCCTCGTCTTCCTCACGAAGGCGTTTGAGAGTTTACGGTTGAAGGCTTTTCAAACCAAGTCGTGGAAGAATAAACTCAAGCGTTCTCTAGGAAGAGCTTTGGTGAAGATGTCGCTAAGCGATATTCGAGACCTTACAAAATATAGTTCCACTACACCTTTTCCACTTGTTCCACGATGAAATGATGTCGAATGTCGATATGCTTTGCTCTTGAGTGTTGAGCGTTGTTGCATGAGAGAGCAATAGCACTTTATTATCACGATCAGAGGAATTTTGTTGAATTCAAAGCCATAGTCGATAATTGAGATTTCATCCATAAGATTTGAGCACAACAAGATGACATGGCTATGTATTCACCTCTGTAGAGAAATAGAAGTACTCATTTGCTTCTTTGAAGACCACTCACAAGCTTATCACCCAAAAGCGAGCACCTCCGACGTGCTTCGACGTGTATCTTGACAACTGCATGATCGGCATCGCATAGGCCGTTAGAGACATACCGGTGTCCTTGGTACCAAAGACCCATATTGATGGTTCCTTGAGATACCGAAGACCCGTTTAAGCGCTTCAAGGTGCTTTTTAGTAGGCTTAGCACGGTATCTAGCACACATGCAACAAATGAACAAGATGTACGGTCTACTAGCCGTGTGAGGTACATCAGGATCCAATCATACTACGATATTTTGTTTGGTCAATCATGATCCCCGAGAGGTCCTCATCTAGTTTGGTTCGGTCAATCATGGGGGTGTCAACAGGTCACTTGAATCAAATCCAAATTTCTTTAAAATCTCCGTTGCATATTTAGATTGATTTATGAAAATGCCTCCGGGACTTTGTGAAATTTGTAATCCCAAGAAAATGACATTTGTCCCATCATTGACATTTGAAACTTTTAACTCATTTCATTTGAAAACGATCACATTCCATTGGGTCCGCCGAGGCAAAATAATATCATCAACATAAATTTGAACATGAATTAAATGTTTGCACGACTTCACGGTGAACAATGTAGGATCAGCTGCTCCTTTGATGAATCCGGTTGATAGAAGAAACTTTGTGATGTATCATACCATGCCCTTGGAGCTTGCTTTAAACCGTAAAGAGCCTTCTTCAAAGCGATAAGCGTGAGTAGGATGCTCTTGATTCACAAATCCTTGAGTTGGGCGGCGTGAGCGACTTCTTTAAGATCTCCGATTCGAAATGCCGTCTTTACATCCATCGATAAACTACCATGTTCTTACTAGCAACATTAGCGGAAGATTACGATTGCCTCGATTCGAGCAAGCTGGAGCAAAAGATTCTTCAAAGTCTATACCCTCCTCTTGGCGATATCCTTTAGCAACTAATCGAGCCTTGTTCTTCAAAGACATCACCATGCTCATCAAGTTTTATTTTGAAGATCCATTTTAGAGCTATAATCATAGCACAATCTGAGGCGGTACTAACTCCCATACATCAAGACGATCAAACTCATGAATTTCATCTTGCATGGCATTGAACCACTATCTTCATTCATGGCGGTTTAACATCTTTTGGTTCGATCTTAGATAGTACGGAGTTGAAGAAGCACCATAAGGCATCGGTTGCGAGTTGTTTCGGGTTGATCTGGGACGAGAGGATTTCCAATGATGTTGTCTAAGGGTGATCGTGAGTCCATTTTACGAGGTGTTCATGTGGCGGTTGTTGAGAACCGAGGTAGGCGAGTCGATGTCTCCTGCAGAAGATGGTTACGATGATGATTCGGGAGAAGCAAATATGTTTTCAAATGGAGCATCTTGAGGAGTCATAAAGGGATTAACTTCATCATTGATGCGAAACATTTCCATGATGTATATTTGAAGAATGATGATTTGTTGATGAGGCGAAGGATCGTGACGGGTGCTTCTTGACTTAAAGATATTGAGGCGAGGATTGACTTCATTCAACTGGAATATGAGCATCCTCTGTTGTGGGAATCATCACCTCATTAGTAATTGAATCATACAGTTCATCAAACATGGGATCAAACAATTTCTTTACATCATCTTGGATGGAGGTACATATGGAGTTTCTTGAGAGGAGTTTGGAACAAGGGATGAACCAATGGGATTGTTTTGAAGTCGCGGGTCTGGTGGAGTGTCAGGAGCCATTTGACCGGTCGACTCATCAAGCGTAGCGTGAATTGTTTCCATGATATTTCGGGTTCTTTTGTTGTAGATTCGGTATCCCTTTTGTTTGGTGCATATCCAACAAATACTCCAATGTCGACTTTAGCCCTAAGTTTGCCCAAGTCTTGACCTCATTAGTTGGATAGCACAAGGCACCAAACACACGAAGGAAAGATAGATTAGGTTTTTGTTGTGGACAAGTTCATATGGAGTTTTACCATGAATAGTGTGAATTAGGGAGCGGTTTTGTGTGTAGCATGCGGTGGCAATTGCTTGACCCGAGAAACATTGGAACCTTTGAGTAGATCAACATTGTTCTAGCGGCTTCAACAAAAGTGCGATTTCGTCTTTCAACTACACCGTTACATTGAGGGGTTCGTGGAACACTTCTTTGATGGTGATTCCAACGCTTTCATAGAATTCACTAAGTTGTTTGTTGACAAACTCGGTTCCATTATGCATTACGATAATTACGACCGTTTTGTTTAGTCGAACTGCATTTGTTTGATAAGTTTGATGATGATATCGGAGTTTCATCCTTTGTCCTTAAGAACTTGACCCGGTGAATCTAGAGTAATCATCAACCACGACTAACACATATTTCTTCCCAAAGATATTACGCACCTCATTGGTCCATAAATCCATATGAATCATATGAAGAACTTACGTGACGAGTTAGTAGGTTTGGGTTTATGGGCATACTTCTTGCTTTTTCCCAATTGACATCTTGAACAAAGATGATCCTTTTCATACTTTAGTCTAGGTAAACCTACAACTAAGTCCTTTACGGAAAGATCGTTGATGGTGCCGAAGTTCAAGTGATTGAGGCAGCGATGCCATAACCATGACTTTGTTTTAGAAGCCTTTGATAACAAGCGATTGGAGAGGCCCTCATCATGTCATCGATAGAGATGGTGTAAAGATTTGAGCCACGAGTTCCTTTTAACAGTTCCTTACCATTAAGATCTCTAACAAAGCGGTATGTTTTACGAAGGCTACTTCTAGATCGAATCACGAATTGACCAGCAGAGAGCAGTTATGACCTAAAACTTCCACATAATATACTCTAGAGATGACACTATCACCAACAACATAATCTCCATAACCCATATGCTTTGAAATGATCATTACCAAATCTAAGATCCGATGAATTTGCTCACGAAGTTCATGAGCGCGACCGGTCTCGGTCATATGCTTGGAGCGACTGAGTCCATGTACCACGAGCGATTTGAGCGATCTGCGGTTGAACACGAGACAAGAATGGATAGCTGGATAATTGGGATCCCCATGCAAGAATGGGTTCCATTTGGTTAGTAACAATGTTTGGAACACCCACATCGAAATAGAAGCATTCATATCGAAATTGAGGCAATGGAATCGTTGTGAATAGATGCGATACTAGTGTCGTTATTAGCCACATTCACGGTGTGATCACTTCTTAAGGAATAGTTCTACCGGTAGGCATCCATTTTCTAGTGGGCATTATCGATTAGTCTTAAGACCAACGGTGTCCAATAAAAGCCTATTTTCTTGAATGTTCTTCCTGTGGGTTTCCTTTGTTTTCTAACTTTCTTCGTTTTGCCTTTTAGCCTTCTTAGCATGAATTTTAGCATTAACAATATTAAGCGGACAATTAACATCATTAGGCGAACATTAACATCACATCCATGATTAGAAAGCGAATTCAGCGATCATCGATTACAAGGTTTGCAAATAGTATCGAATTGAATTAATTACGATGCGCCTATGGCAAATACTAGAATCAACACGATTCGTTTTATTCGATTCAAACTTAAAGTTCCTAGATTGTTCTTCTACTCTTTTCGGTGCACATTCTTAGCTTGCGAGGTCCTATCATTCCTTGTATTGTCTTGAGACTTTGACTGCTCCCTTTAATATCACCGATTACTCTGTAGGGAATGGGAACATTAGTTTGTTTCTTGCTCTTTGCACCACTGTTTAGATGTCTTTGGGATCCGAACTACATGCAGTGCACTAAGGTTCACTTTCTTAAAACTAGAGTCTTGAGATTAGTACTCCTAGAAGGCACATTTGAGTTCTCTTTCTTAGCATTGGCGGATCTAGAATCGAACTACTCAAGGGTACACTCGGCTCACATTCAAAACATTGGGAATCGAGTGCATATCATATTTGGCCTTAGGCATTGAGCATGGAATCAAAGGGTTAACTCTCTCACCTAATGTCTTTGGGCATATTGTGATCAAGCATTCTAAGATTTCTTGAGATCGTTTGGCATATAAGCATGCATGTCCAATTGCATTATCATGAGGTTTCTAGCTTATCCTCTTCAACAATCTCACGCGAGCATTCTAAGCAATCCTTAAGGGATGAGAAATATGTTTGAATGGCAAGTTTGTTGTTCCTTAGATGAGGGGACATATGTCGCGAGATAAAGCATATTTATTACCGAGTGAACCTTTGATACAACATTTTCCTCATTGATCATTGGCATTTTCCTTTTACGACTCTTGATTCTCAATTTCCCTTTGCAATGAAGCTATTTGTTCGTTGTTTTTATTCAGTGACTTTAATTGATTCAAACAACTCATTGAAATGACGTTTAACCTTTTCATTTTCTTCTAGAAAACTTTCGTTTTCCTTTTGTAAAGCATTTACTAGGTTTTGAAGATGAAAGCGTTTGAGAGTTACGAGAATCTAAAGGGGAGGCATTTGGGAGCTGTCATATTGTTCGTTTGACCCTTTAATTGAGAGATTTGGGCTTTCAACTTTACGATCGTGTTGAGATTGAGCTTGAATATGTTCATCACGTTTGTTAATTTGAAAAGCGCATCAAACTCGGAGCATCGAAGATGTCTTGACATTTGAAGTTTTGACATTTCTTTAAGATGTTGATATTTTAGTTGTAAATTAAAATGCTCAACTTCTAGTTTAGAAAAATGTTTAACGAAATTGTCGTGATCATCCAGTTCAATTTTATCGTTTAGTTTAGAATTAGTTTTTCTAGCTCAATGACACGATCATGGGAGACTTTCGGGGCCTGAGATAGTTCATGGAATTTGGAAGCATTAATAGAGCAATTTGAAGTAGTGAAAAACACATCTTGAGCAACACATTCGGTAATAAGATTCTCATTTAATGTATGCAAGTTCTTTCTCTCAATCTCATTATATTTGATTGCCGCTCATAGTCAATAACTTCAACAACCATTGCATCAAATTCCTTTTCCATTCCTTAATATCGGTTTCTATTTCCTTTTAAGACTCTCAAAGTGATCTTTTAGAAGTTTAAAGAAGGGGATGACCTCGATTAAATAACATTCTTTCATTTGTTCAAAACCCTTTCTCCTTGATTATACGGTGGGTGTGATCCTTTTCTTGCAAGTTTTCTCAAAATCAACAAATAGTTGAAATATAACATATTGGCTAATTAATGTCTTGCTTTTAGTGGCAATTGTTCTAGGTACAAGATGCATTGGTGTATTAGGAGGATACACAGTCGCTCTAGGCATTTTCCAAAGGGAGGGTTTGTTTCAACAATATTTTCGACTTTACCTTATCTAAATCCTTTTCCGAAGACTTGTTGGGAGTCAACAATGTCTGAGGCTTAAACTTGTTCAAGGAAATCAGTTTTCCTTCTTGTAATCGTGAGGAGAGATAATTATGTTTTCTCTTTGCATTTGGGATCATTTTGTTTCTTATTCATCTTTTCCTAGTGATTTCATTTGATTTCTTATCTTCCTCGATGCACTCAGCGCAACTAGGTTTACGCCTAGGCTTAAGGATTTCATTACCATCATAAAGCACCTTATGAGCATTTCTAGCCTTTTTAATTACCTCTGGATTTGGTTCCTCAACAAGGGAATGCTATGCTTATCGCTTAAGACACGATGTTTAGTGACCATGTGAAGCGATCGAATGGTGTTTCCTTGTATGTACAACTTGTTTTCAAGTCTCAAGAGTTTTGATTCCTTTGCATTAAATTCTTGCTTAAGCATTTTCACATTTTCTTGAAGTTCTTGTTTTGCTTAGTTTGTTTTAGAAAGTTTTTCTTGCAAGGAATGTAATTCTTGTTTCAATACTTCTTCTCTAAACTTACTTTTCTAATTCTTGTACTCACTTGGTCATCCATTTCACGCTCACGGTGGTCTACTCAAATTTTGCACGTTGTTCATAAATAGCAACACGTTCCTTATAGGCATTAAGTTCGAAATTACGGAATCATCGAGAGCACATGCGGTGTATTCATCAAAGACATAGTCATTGTTGATTGCAGGAGATGCATCACTTGGTACAACTTCACTTTCACTTTGTTTCACGTATTGATCGTATGGGACAATATTGTTATTACCCATATTTTCAACATTTGATTCAATAGTTTGATTGATTGTACTTTGTCATGCATCATTGCACATCGACATCATCGTATAGTTTTAATACCTCGAGATGAGTTTGTCCTTGGATAGGCCGACTTGTGGTGAAGAAGAGATCTTGGGAGAAACCATTGGAGAGATGCTAGCCATAAAGATTGTGTGTGCGATGGGTCCATCATCTACATCAGTCGTATGCATCACGATCGGCGACTTGAAAGGCATTCGATGATTGTGACCTATCTCACGAATAGGTTGCTCATCCACATCGCATCATAGGTCTTGGCATTGCCCTCGACAGAAACAACAATTCCTCTTCATCAAGCGACACCATTGTCACGAGCTTGTGCCGTGACATCTTATCTCGAAGTAATCGGCATTATGTGGGCGCTTTGGAGATGTGCGGTTCCTTGCAATGTGTCCTTCACCACCACAGTTATAACATTTGATTGACTTAGCTTGACCTTGGTTACCATTTCTTCCTCGATTACGGTTGCCAACATAACCTCTCCCGACTCCACCTCTTCCTTGATCATCTTGTCTTTCTGACTGGTTGCACCCGATCCTTCCATCTTTAACGGTGGCTTGATTGTGTGGGTTAGATGCGATTACGAGGTTGTTGTTGGTTTGTGGAGAGAATTCATGTTTTGACTAATGAGAAGAGCTAGTTGATTAATGAAGTTACCCGTGAGCATCGACATCGACTTGTTTGAACATAGGATCGGGAATGAGTTTGTGATTACCATTACCCAAGGGTATGACTTGTGATGCTTTGGTTGTGATTCCGATGTTTGAGTAGAAAAGCTGTTGAGTCATTAGCCGAGCTTGTCTCTCACTGGTTGGTTTTGAGCGATTGAGAATCAATTTTTCAAACATAGCATGTCTCTCATTCGAAGGAGGAAGGCATAGAGTTGCTCATAGTTTGTATTCTTCAATCCTTTAGTGAGCTTCAACGGTGACAAACTTGTGCCATTCGGATTCATGTTGTTCACAAATTTTGAGTTCAATTTGAATGTTAGGCATAGTCATTCCGATGTTCCTCATGTCATTCACTAACTTATGAAATCTCACATAGTACTCATAGACATTCTCATCGGTTTCATCTTGAAGTGCTCAAATTGTCATAGAGTTGGGATTCTCTGTCTTCCATAGTTAATTACGAACACGAGAGAAGCATCTTAACGTTATCCCAAACCGCCTTTGCATCGGTGTTATGATTGATCGACTTGTAGATGTCTTTAGGAAGACCTTGAAGAACAATGTTTGAAGCCACGATATCGCATCGAATCTCTTTTCTCCTTATCATCAAGCTCATCATACATCTTAGGTCATCCATTCCGTAAGCAGAGTACCATCTTCATTAGTATCAAGTATGTCTCTAGTCGTCTCAACCCGATATGGTCCTTCATCAATGGATTTGAGAATGTTGACACCATTTTCCTTTCAAGGCAATACAATCGATTCGTTGAGCCCAAGAGTCGTAGTCGATTCTGTCAAGCATGGGTGGATGAGTGTCTGAGCCATTGCTTGTACATCCTCGACAGCGGTGGAGATGATAGTAGGGACGTTGGTAGACATGTTAACATTATCACGGGATTTTATAACTCTATGATTAAACCGGAAATAGATTCTTTCACGGATTTTACTAAATCAAGAAAACCGTAAACAATCACTCAGTCGCTAGAAGATAATGCACTAAGTCGCTGAGGATAATGCACTAAGTCGCTGAAGATAATGCACTAAGTCGCTAACCCTTAATTAGCTAGACAACTAAGTCGCTAGGGTCCCAAGTCGCTAGACAAAAAGCAAGTCGCTAGTAGTAACTCGCTAACCCTCAGTCGCTAGCAAAATTTTGGCGACGAATAAGCTACACAAGTCGCTAGAGATACAAGTCGCTAAAGAGCAACTCGCTCTGGACCAAGTCGCTACCACCTGTCGCCACTCGTAGTGGAGAATCCACTACTTGTACTTTAACTCGCTAGATCTAACTCGCTAGGTCTAAAACTGTAACTCGCTACAATTTTGTAAAGCAAGTCGCTATGAAGAAAATAAACCGTGAGCTAAGTCGCTAGCAAGAAAAACCATATAAACATCACTTTTCAATCCAAAAACAACCCAACCAAGATGATTCAAGCTAACCAAATGAAAACCTAAACACTTGTGATGATTCTAAACATGAAAGTACTAACAAAATTCAAACTTTAACACAAGAAATCAACCAAATGATGCAAAAACCACTAAACTTTTCAAACTCAAAACCACCTAAAACCACTAGAATCCAAAGATGTGCAAGATATGATCTAACCATGGCTCTTGATACCAATTGTAAGATATAACTTTTCACATACACATCAAACCATAACACAAAGTAGCATATAGATGGAATTCTAGAGAGAAAGTTAGAGGTTTAGGGAACTTAGTGAGAGAAAGTGAAAGATATTATTATGAGCTCCAACTCTACCTTGGGAGGTAGAGTATTTATAGTCTTACATAAATCGCCACACATCGGGTGTGGATCGGGCATACGATGGGTAAAGACCGTCGTCCTCCACGGTGTTACTTAACTAAATACTACCTAACTTAAGAATTACTACGACTACGAGCTTTCTAACGATTACATATACTTGAGGTGACCGACTCTTTAATACCGGAATTTCTAATTCCTAACGATTCACAACCTGTGATCCTCGATGATTGAATGGAAACTCCTGCTAGGGTCAACATCAAATGACTCGACAAACAGTCACTCGTAACTCCCGTGGATTACGCTTAGTGTGTCTCAAATGGTCTACATCGTGAGTGATGCTTCGTGTACCTCAACGACTCATCCGAATCAGAGGTGTACTTTCGCACATCGCGTTATCTCACTTGTGGGACTCCAGTTCAGAACGGCCTTTGTAAGAATTAGAGTTGTGTTTTCACACTATGTTGTTAACACTCTCGAAGTTCAAACTTGTAAGTGCCGGAATCCGCTCATTACTAACCGTTTTCATGTTTACTTCTTATGGAAGCTCTGGAGCAGAACGATCATGCAGATTCTTCACATGTTCATGCCAACATCATCTCTAATGGAAGTTCTATCCTAAAGCAACACAAAAGTCATAATGATTCTTCGTCAATTCAAAGAATCTACAAAGTTAAAGACTTAAAGAACTTCGTCAGCATGGTTATCAAATGTTAAAGAGCGTGTGAGCATGTTGAAGAATGACGTGGAACACTATAGCAAACGAAGGCACCGATGCGCATAAAACAACATACTATCACTACCATCACAAAGAACAATGATCAAAGAACAAAGTTAACAGATGACGCTAAAGCAAAACTGTTTAAAGAAAATAATTTCTACACCGGGAGATTGTTCAAATCAAGGCAATTCTTCTCACAAGAAAGAAGAATGTCGAAGACGTCAAAGCTACTATTACATCAACGCTTCCACTGTTCATATTCATTCATCACCAACACTTGGGGAGATTGTTGGAATCACTCTAAACCTAAATCAAGTGTTAGTAATTCATATGTAATAGTTAGCTTAATTATGGCTTTTATGTTTGTTATTAGCCTTAAGCTTATGTAGAAGGCCCATGAGCATAGGCCCAAGCCCATAGGAGAAAGGAAGGGACTAGGAAGTGTTGCCCTAGCTTCCCTCCTATAAATACTATGTAATAACCCTCACTTGAGGGTTTGTTGTTCAATTTATCTCTTTCACATACTCCACGCCTAACCTTTCTTTATTGTCTACGCGTATGTGTTTGTGTGAGTTGTTCATCCGCCTCTATCTCCTCTCTATTTCTTGTATTGATGCTTGTGTTGTAAAACTAGTGACCTAACAAATGTATCTAAGTATACATTGTATCTAGCCAACTTGGGTATGGGTTAAGATCCATGGGTTATGGTTTTACCCATCCTAATAAACTATTACAACAAATGCTTAATTACTACATTTTGTATTTAAATGGCTATATGTAAATGCTTTACAAAATAACATGTATCCTTATAATTATACTTAAGATAACATTATATTTGTTATCAACAAAACACAAAGAGATCGCAAAATATTAATAAACATTTTTACGGTTTATTTGTATTAACAAGGTTGTCTCTTGTTTTAATTGGTAGAATCTAGAGTAAGGAAAACTGGCTTCTTCTTTAATTGTTGCGAGCTTGAACGTCCTAAATAGTAAAAATTTTGAGAGTGCACTTAAGGCATCGTTGTGTTTATTGCGTGAGTTGTAGCTTTAGGATAATAGAGTATTAGGGAGATACTACGGTGCTTGGCGATCTGGATAGTCTAGAGGAGAGTTACAATTCATAGAACTAGGAATTAGGCACCCCTATGACTAACACTAATACAACGCACCAATTAGAATGAGGATGTGGCAATTCAACCGACCAATAAGAGATAACTAGGGAGTAAGAAAGTCTAAGTAAACACACTTTAAATTATAATAAGAAACACAATCAATCAATCCATAGCTATTTTCTTCTTTTCATTAGTTAATTAGTTTTTAATTTTAATTGTTAAGTAGTTTAATTGGTTGAATTACAAAACTTCCACTCCTAAACCCTGAGATTGTACTTGTTTTCCTAAAAAATGTCAAAAGCTAAAAAAAATCACCTTCAACCTCACATTTTCGTCATACATCTCTACTAGCATCTCTATCCCTAGAGAACGATCACCCCCTTGGGCTTACCCATCCTACATCGCAACGATTAGGTACATTGCGTAGTGGTTTGTAAAGCTCGAGAAAAGGAAGTCTCCCGAACTCGCTATCATTGACCACAACCTAAGCTATGGGAATCATTTGGTTGTTTCCATCTCACCCATATTGTCAAGAGTTCACCTTTGACTGCCTTTAAGAAAACATCCATCCAAACCAATAATTTCTACACCCTGCAGACCGTGCATCCTTCTTTCATTGCCTTAAAACACACATAAATTTTTTTGAAGTATTTTTACCATTTTCTTTCTCTTCTACATGTAGGTGAAGTAGTGAACCAAGATTGGTGTTCAAAATCTGTTGCATGTAATCCCATAACCTACTGTAATGCTCTATGAGGCCACCTTCATGATCAAATAGTGCCATTTGCTTTGCTCTTTTACACTGCCAAACACTAACATTGATAAAAAAATCTTTTTGGTTTGCTCTTGAATACTCTTATAGCTAATAGTGGGATCCTGAATGATTTTAAATGCAAATTGATTGGCAATCCATTTATAAGTAACCAAAGCACCTAGATCAAGTTTTTGTTGTGTTTTAAGAAAAAGTATAGGCATGTCTATATCTCTGAATCATGATGTATAGTTTCATTATGTTTAATAATATATTTCACTTTTGCACCAAAAAAGATTTTCTAGAACATGTGCGTTCTGAAAACAACTTTTTTGATTTGAAAACCACTTTCATTTTGAATCCAAGATGCCCAAAGCCTAAATGTGCAATCAGTGTGTGTAAACTTCTTTTTTGTAAACTGCTATGCACTCCCTTTCCTTTCTTACCAGGTGACTTGCATTTCACTCCCTTTCCTTTTTTACTAGGTGACCCAATTTGCACACCCTTTGCCTGCTTAGTTGGTGTCCCAATATGCACACCATTTTCCTTCTTAGTTGTTGTCCAAGCCTGCACACCCTTTCCCTTCTTAGTTGGTGTCCCAATTTACACACCTTTTCCCTTCTTCACACTCTCAACTTTCCATTTCTTAGTAGGCCAGTTCCATTTGTAACATTTCTTACCACCACTTCTACCCTCTACAATATCTCTACCGCACATAACCATCAGATTTCTATAGTCATTCCTTATGTACCAAACTGGTATCCATTAGCTACACCATAATTGGTCAGACTTTCTTTAAGATGTTCTGGGTTTTCAAACCTCAGACCTAGTGTTGGTTTAATTTCATTCCATGGAAGGCTAGGGTCATATTATGGATAACAAACACCTTCAACCACTTTTTTTCCACATCTTCATCATCACTATCTATGTCTAACTCTTTAGCAGTAGGTTCACTACATTCAGCTGTGTCAAGATGATCACTTATAAAACTTCCATTGCATAACTTATTCAGAAAGGAGTCATTAAGGGCCCTATTTGGTATAACTAAGTCATCTTCTCCTATAAAATCACTAACACCAAAACCAATTATGTCTTCCATCTCACCAACATCTGAAACCTCATCATCCGCAACCTCTGTTTGCAACCAATGACTTAAATCATACTTATAATGTTCCAAATAAATATCAATTATCTTTTCATTTTTAAAAGCTAGACCAATACACTCTGCTAGGTTAGAATCATACCTAATCTTCATTGAACCATTACTAAGTTCTTTACCAGGAATAAGAAAGTATTTACCTTTGATGGGGAATTGAGATGTTCCTTTGAGTTTCTTCATCAATGCAATAAGAGTCATCCATTTGAATTCAATATCGCGAATTGTAGAAACATCTCCTTCTTTATACATGAGAGGTGATGAGGAGAATAAACCATTGTGATGGAAATTAGCAGATATAAGCATTTATTTAGGTTTAATTAACGTTAAGGTTTGAATCATATGAATTAGGGCAAGAAGATGAAATGGGAGAAAATGAGCGGGTAGATTGAATTAGGGTTAGGAAATGAATTGGGGGTAAAAAAAAAGAGTGGTATAAGTATTGTTATTTCCACGTATTATCCATTTAATGATTTAATATTGCCACGTAGGATGTTAGTCGGTTTTAAAACTTTTTATCCGGTTGCCTATAAAGGATGGTGCAAATCGACATAAAACATGAAAGTTCAATACATAAAATGGAACCAAAAAAAATTCACGTACCAAATCAGTACATTATGAAAAGTTCGTTGCTATTGTACGGCTTAATCCCAAAGCAATATCATATGACAAAAGATGAACATATCAAAAAGCTTGTCACCTCCTTTGAACCGACATGTCAAAAAAACCTCACTCAAAATCCGACCATGATAAGCTTTTGGGGGTTCAGGTCTGAGTTAATTGATCGTGGTATAAACGGTTGGCTCTAACTGTGTTTAAGTCAAGGCGTGGTGTACTGGTGTGGTCTTCCACGTCACGCCTATTAACATATTTCCTCACCACATTCCTACCGTTCTTAAATTCGTAGTGATTACTACCTAGCGACATTTCAAAATTATTTTTTTTAGTTATTCAATAGAATTTTAAAGTTCATAAAGAGTACGTAGAATGGATACCCTTAAAGTAATAAAAACAAACTTTTATTTTATATTAATTTAATAAAATTAATATTTACTATTATACTTATTTACTATTAATTGAATATAAAAATTAATTTAATAAACTTAATATTTACTATTATAGTTATTTTAATCATTGTCTTATCTTATGAGTGTTGGTGTGTAGCTCCCAGAACAGGGTTAGATAATCAATGTCAGCAGAAACAAATACCAAGTCAGCAGAAACAAATACCACTAGGTGGTTACCGGATATCACTTGAAATCGTGTGATCACTTTTCAAAGTAAACTATTCGACCCTAATGCCTGTGTTACACGAATATCTACTTGGGATAAGACCAAATGTTGTTATAGAATTAGGCACAATTCAATAACCCTTTTGCTTAGAAGTGTTAATCGTTTTCTGTGTGTTCTTCATGCATAATCAGATCGCTCCTATTTATAGGAGGTTACTCTGAGCTAGTCAAATGGAATTATGAGAATTAATCGGCCCATTAATCTCCTCATAATTATCTCCATTATAGCCGTTAGTGGTTACATGACCAATTAAACGTGGTCATTATGCGTTATAGCGCCACTGAATAGGTCAAAGCCCGTTACAAGCGGTACTTTCATAGCACTATCGGTGGAAACACCGCTCGGTGGAAACATCGCCTCGGTGGAAACATCGCCATCGATGAAACCACAAGCAAGATTTTCCACCGCAGACTTTCTACTAGCACTACCAATACAAACCACTATTAGAGTCGGGATGTTCATGGACCTTATGGGTGTACCTCCGTACCTCCCAACCCATTACAAGGTGTGAACTAATCCCACAAGTGCACTAAATTTTCCAACAATCCTCCCAAATTTATTTCACTTCCTTTGCATGAAAACAAACTTTAAACAAAACATGTGCATAAACGAAAAGTCTTAAGATTGAATTTCCATCTTAGTAAATTATATCGCTCAAATATTCGAGAATCGGGGTGTTCTAAGAATTGAACCCTTCAACCCATTTGAATACCGAAGATAAAATACACAAGTTTTCAAACACTTATCGACTCGACACTATACAAGCCATGTGTCCATATCCAAATTCATAAATGTTGTAAAAGCTAAAAGTCCAAAAGCTCCTGAAAGCAGCAAAACTTCAACATTTACATAGGTGGTTCCTCTTTATTCATGCTCACGCCAAGCACTTTTTCAAAGAAAGTTAACCATTAAGTAAAGACTTCATCCTCCTTTCGCAGTTACGAGCACAACCTTGGGATGTAAATAAAACATGTGCTCCACTCCACCGAATGTTGACTTTCCACATTGAACTCCGACTCCCAAGTTTCCTCGGGAGGAGTTGGGTGTCCCAGCATTCAATGACTAAGTTGGACTTAAACCCATCCCTTTAGCGACTTTATAACCAAGTCTCTAGCCAAACCCTTCACAAGTGATCGCCTAAGTTCTGCTGAGATCTAACAAACTCTATAGATACCACCCATTTATGATAAGCTCACGAATCATGCTATGTCCGACACCCAGTGTCTAGACTTACCATTGTACATCCGGCTATAAGCCTTAGTCAATGTAGGCGCACTATCACAACGGATAGAAATAGGTGCTATAGGTTTAGGCCACAATGGAATCTCAAGAAGCAAGTTTTTCAACCATTCACTTCTTTACCAAAGAAATGCTAAGGCCACAAATTCGATTCCATTATTGAACTGGTGATGCAAGTTTGCTTCTTGGATGCCCAAGAAATTGCACCTCCACCAAGTAGGAATACCCACCATGGTGGTATTTAATTGTCTTTAGTGTTCTCGATCCAACTTGCATCGTTGTAACCTTCCAACATCGAAGGATAACCGTGATATGAGACTATAATCCATAGTTCTCTTCAAATACTTCAAGACTCATGAGCGACTTGCGATGATGAGCACTAGGATTACTAGTATACCGCTCAATTCTCACACCGCAAAACCAATATCGTGTCTTGTACAAGTCATGGCATACATCAGCAGCCAATTACCCTAGAATACTCAAGTTGAGATACAACCTTGCCATTATTAGGCATCGCCTTCTCAAGTATCCATAGGTGTACTCAGAGTACAATCAAAGTAATTGAATTTCCTCAATACCTTCTCAATATAATGAGACCGAGAGATAGAAATTTATTACTTTCATGTTTAATCCTTATGCCAAGGATAACATCGGCCTCCCCCATGTCCTTCATGGAGAACCTTGATGACAAAAATTCCTTTGTCGGGTTCAACCGATTTTGGTCGTGCCAAAGATCAACATGTCATCAACATATAGACAAATGATGACTCCTTTACCGATTCATCATATTTGCTATATACACATTTGTCAACTTGGTTAAGAACATAACCACTAGACAAAATCACTTCATCAAATTTTTGATGCCATTGCTTAGGTGTCGCTTTAGTCCATAAAGAGACTTAATCGGTTTACACACCTTGTTTTCATTGCTCGGCATGATGAAGCCACGAGGTTGGTTCATATAAACCTCCTCATCCAATTCACCATTCAAGAAAGTTGTCTTCACATCCATCGATGAATAACGGATTGTGAATAGATGCCAAAGCAATCGGCAGCCTTATGGTAATCGATACGAGCCACGGGGCATAAGTATCAAAGTAGTATATCCCCGACTTTTGTTTAAAGCCACGAATAACTAGTATAGCCTTGAACTTTTCAATAGTTCCATCTACCTTCATTTTCTTTTGAAAATCCATTTGCAACCCAAAGGTTTGCAACGGTGGTAGATCAACCAACACCCAAGTGTTGTTTCCCATGATGGAATCCATCTCATCATTGATTGCTTTTTCCGTAAAGCAAAATCTGGGACTTCATTGCTTCTTCAAATGTCTTGGGATCATCCTCAACAATGAAGCAATAGGAGTATTGGTCGAGACCTCATCCCTTATTTCTTCAACTAAGTATAGTTGAAACTCGTGTCCAAATGACTTTGGAGTCCCGACCTTTTGTTCCTCCCGAGCACGAGTTCGGGTTGTTGAACCACAACCTCATCGGGGACCACCGATGGTTCATCATCGTGGACCTCGATACACAGTGTCATGAGTTCCATTAGGAATCCTCGACTTGGTCTAGGGACCATGAGAATCTATTCTCATCAAAGTTTGCATCACTTGATTCAATTATTGAGTTAATCGAAACATATTCATTAGGTTCAATAACATAGAACCTAAAAGCCTTGGAATGCTCAAGATATCCAACAAAGATGCGATCAATGCCTCTTTCACCCAAAGTTTTCAACTTTAGATCGTGGAGTCTTACAATTTCTACAACCCCTGACCACGAGATAGTTCAGTTGGTTTCCTTTTAATCCGAGTTCATAAGGGTAACCTTGTTCCTTTTATTAGGAACCCTATTTAATAAATAGCAAGTCGTTAACATAGCTTCACCCCGTAACCCTTGACTCGGTCCGAATAGGACAACATGGAATTAACCATCTCCTTCAAGACCATGTTTTCCTTTCGAAATACCATTTTTTGAGGAGTATAAGCGGCAATCGTTTCATGGATTATACCAAATGATGAAAATCTGAGTATCCATGTACTCACCTCCCTATCGGTCCTTAATCTTTTGATCGGGACCCAACTTGTAATTCAACTTCATTTTAAACACTTTGAATTTATCTAATGCTTCATCCTTGGTATGTAACAGATAGACATAACAAAACCTTGAAGCATCATCAATAAATGTCACAGTACTTATTCCCCAAAGAAGGATTGGAATGCAAATCACATGTGTCATTTGTGTATAAGCTCCAAGAGCTTAGTCTCACGACTAACACCCGAAAAGGTCTCTTGGTTATCTTGGTCAACATGCAAGTTTTACACTTTTCGGTGTCCATGTCAAATCTTTGGGATTAAACCATCCCTAGACATATCTTGCATTCTTTTATAGTGTACATGGCCAAGTCTTGCATGCCATAGGGTAGAATCGGTCAGTCAAGGTGGTCACAAATCTTGAATAAACACTATCGGAGGAAATATTAAGCTCGGACATTTGATTACATAAATAACCAAAACCAATAAAAACACCATGCTTAGAAAGCACAAATTTATCGACTCAATAACTTGTTTATATCCATGATTATTCAAAACACTACTTGAAACCAAGTTTTTCCTTATAACAGAACATGAATAACATTAAACAAAGTTACAATCTTTCCGAACTAAACCTAAGGTCTACACAACCACGACCATGCACCAAGGTCGTTGACTCATTTCCCATGTGAAGAATAGAACCATCATTCATGACTCATAAGTCTTGAACCAACTTCTATCTTTGCACACATGAACTGTTGCACCGAGTCAACCCACCACGCAACATCATTGATGAGTGTCTAAATACTCATCATTTTGTACCATTTAAACCGCAAAAACATCCAAAACACTTTAAATGTATCAAAATGATAAAAATATCACAAATAAGTGTTTTATGTGTTTTAAATGCAAAATACCAAAATCGTGTGAAAACGATCAAGTTTTCATAATTGGCGCTTTAGTCCCCAAGTTTTAAAAGTTGTCAAATCTAGTCCCTGGTAAATCAAAATTAAGCAAAATGTCATTTAAGTTCCATGGGATTCAAAAGTTGTCAAAACAAACCCTTCAAAGTTTAAAAATTGCATAATTACAACTTTGGTACCTTAACTTTAAAAATTGTCATAAAAGGTCCTTGGATATTTAAAAATGGAAAATATGCAAAAGTGGTCCTTGTACTATTCACATATGGCAGGTTTGGTCCTTGTGTGAACTTTGGAAAAGTGGCAGTTTTGGTCCCTCATAAAACAGAAAATTACAAGATTAGTCCTTGTGTATTAAAAACCAAATGGACCCTCTTTTGTATTATTAACCCAGCCAAAGCCCAAAAGAACCCCCAGCCAAAACCTGTGACCCCCCATTTTGAACCCCCACTTATTATTTAAGCCTCGGTCAAATAAAGTCAAACGCGCCAAATACCATGTCCACTGTACATCTCCCTCACCTCAACTGCATTCCAGAAACCAGAGTGGTTTTCTTCCACCTTGCCTGTTTTCACCTTTCCACCTCACCCCTAACAGCTGTTTAACAACCCCCTTCCACCTCCACATCCACCAAATTACATTAAATGCAAAAACCTGCTCAAGAGAAATTTGGCGCCAAAATTCCACATGGACGATTATGATGAATTCAATGCATCCAATGGCTGGAAATAAGTGGGAAATGCTCAGATGTCGACAAGGGACTCAAAAAGATCTCTATAAAGAAGAATGGTGCAATGTAGATAGCTATCCAGTGTAATTTTAGTTAATGTTAGACGTTTTAATTAATTTTAATTTTCCAGTGTAATTTCAAGCTTTAAAGTACTTTGTTTAAGTTATTTGAGTGTATGTGAATCTTTTTCAGTGATCAATTTCAAGTCTTACTCTCATTTTCAAGTTTATGTATTTTTAAGCTTAAAATCTCAATATGATCGAATATTGCTTTTAGTGGTTGCTTTGGACTTGTAAGCTAACATAAGCTCCTAGATAGCTTATTAAAGCTATTAGAAACCTTTAAAAATCGTTTAGAAGCAAAAGAAAAAATACCAAAAATACAAAAAAAATAGTGAAAATCAAAATCATGGAAAGGAAGATCAAGAAGTTGGAGCAAGGTTGATATTGATTGCCTTGGGTTTAGAGCTTCTTGGGAAGCTATAGGTGTGATCTCAAGACTTGGTTCTCTGTTTGTGCTTGAATTCCAACTTGTAAGCTATTTCTTTGAGATTTGCATTTTCTAGTATAAGTACTTAAAACTCATTAATTTTAGCTTAATCCTATTTAAATATAGTTAGTATAAGGTTTTAATCATTTGCATGGTCTTAATTAGTGGAATACTTTGAAAGGCTTTAAAACAGTTTCATAAAGGGGTGTTTGGATTGACCTTGTCAACTGTATTAGAGGGTGTTTGTGGATTTGTTCTTGTCTGATATATGTTATAATAGAACCTATTAGCTCAGTCAAAGCATAAAATTCAGTCCTTGTTTTATAAAAAGTCAAAATTAGCTTTAATATCACCATTAATTGTTCACTGTTAGGATTTTTGATTGCATAATCATCATTCTAGCTTTAAAAGTTGTTAAGATTAGTTAAACCATCTTATTATAGCTTAAAACAACATAATCAATCAATTAGAAGTAATCAAAGTTCATTTAAGTCAACTACTTAGTGTAAATTAAAAGTCAAAATTTTCAATAGCGGTTTTGAATAAACTTAAGGATTTTATTGTGAATTTAATACCAAGAGTTAGCTTATCATCTTTAGGTTTCTAATATTCAACCGCTTCAATTAATCATAGTATTTTTATAAATTTTAGTTCAAATTTATTAAGTGCTTATTTCTTAGCTTTTTTGAACTCTTTTTCAAAAACATGCCCTGTACGCATTTGCTAGTTTATTTCACAAGCTCTCACAGAGCTTATTAGTTAGCTTTAGCTTGTGCATCTTAGCTTTTTGGATAGCTTAATTGGTATACTAGTTAGTTCCAGTGTTTACTTTCATTTTCTAGCTTATTAAAGTGCTTAAAAAGTACCTAGAAATCAAAATAGTGTCATGTGTACCTGTTTAACTTGTGCTTATTTGAAGCTTATTCAGTGCTTATTTCTTAGTCAATTTGCTTTTCCAGTTGTCATTTTAGATTATTAACAGTTTCTTAGCTTACTATCAGTTTACTTTTGCTTAATTCCTAGCTTATTAGCCATTTTAGCTTATCCTTGTGCTTTTTCCATTTCTTGATTCAATCATAAGTAATCATAAGCTCAAACTTAGCTTATTAGTTTTTCATAAAAGTTGTAGTTTTGAAATTTGCTTATCTTATTGTACTTAATCGGTTTGAAAAGAAAAGTCCAAAAGAAAATAAAAAAATAAAAGCTGCTTGGATTCAAACCATGGCCACCCAAACACACACACACACACACTACCCTGTTCTTGGGTCTTTGATTTGGTTATATCTTGCATAATTTATTACTTAAGTCCTTTTGTCTATTTAGCTTATACTGAATAACTTAGCTTATTTATTTTATTTAAACAAGCTCTTACAACTTTTGTATTTTTCCTAGCTTTGTATTAGTATAAAGTATTTTATAAAAAAGTTTCGTAATTTTCTAAATAGTTTTAGTATTTTAATCATTTAATTAGTTTAAAATGCATTTAATTCATAATAAAAATATAAAAGTCAAAAAATATAAATCTTTTTCTAAAATTTTCTTTTGTCATATAGTAAGTAAGAAAATTGTTTTCACACTCGTAGGACTTTTATTTTACAAATTTTACGTTTTATCACATGACTCAGTAATTTTTACATATAACGTACGTTTTCATTCTAGGTCACATTTTTAGATAATTTAGGTTTACGCTTTAATTAAAATAGTTTATTTAAGTTATTTTGTTTTATAAATCAAGAAAATCGAATTTTAAAAATGGTGATAGCGTTATTTAATATAATTTAGCCTTTTAATTTTCTTTAATTTGCATTTATGCTCAGTAATTTACAAACTTTTTCCTTTAGGTATAAATATTCCAAATCACAAACCTTTTCCCATCCAAAATCCTCATCGATCACTATCCTTAGTGATTATTCTACGTCTGACGTGTTCAAACACCATTAATCCTCCGTGGGACTTAACGACCTGGAAACACTATATTCCTCTCGATCTTAATTGTATTGGTTTTAGACTGTTTGAATTTTATTACGGTTGACCATTCACAAGTGGTTGACTTGTGTAATAAACTTGACGGTTTGCCACCAATCAAATTCAGATACATATGTAACATAATAAATGAAAAGACTTATTAACCATATTATGACCTTTCGGTGAGTTAGAAGAACCACCACCACGAACCATTAGTGCACGATCCATTGGCTTTACCACCAACTTTAACACCTTGCAGGTCCCTTTTAATGTGACCGCTTTGCCACATTTCTAACAAGTAGGTGTTGCCTTCTTGTTAGGATATGCCCTTGTGTTGTCATGATATTTGCGTTTGCCTTTGTTGTCATTGTACCGTGGAGTTGTTATGCTCCACCATATTGACAATGATGCACCAAAGAGTATTGCTACTCTTTGCTTGTCATTATCCCGCACCTTGAGAGATTCCTCAATGCGGATGATTCGCCAACTCAACCAGAGTTAATTTCTTCTTATGTTTCAAGGTATGCTTGAAATCTTTCCAAGAAGGAGGAGTTTGTCAATGACACAAGAGACTTGAATAGCCTCATCCATGTGCATATTGTGTTGTGTAAACCTTCCAAGTATTCCAAGAAGTTCATCAGATTGTTCCATGACCGTCTTGAATCACCATTTTGTAATTTGTGAAATTACTTACAAGAAACTTCTTACTTGATGCATCCTCACCATATATTTGGCATCCAAGGAATCCACTTCTTTGGAAGATTCAAAGTTCGATAAATATCAAACAGAGAATCGTACATACCATCGAGAATTAGACCTCTGCAAATGTAGTCATCATTCTCCCATTTGCTCCTCCTCCTGATCTGCTCAACAGTAGCATCATCCCCATCATCCGGAATAGGAGTGGTTAGCACATAAACCACACTTATGCTTGACAGTAAGAAATGCATCTTCTTCTGCCACCTCCTAAAGTCCACCCCTTCAAAATTATCAAGCTTGGCAAAGTTTGAAGCCATGTGTTTCATTGCATCAGCAGCCATTGATTATCACAAATAGTTTACTTTGATTGTTGGTGTGTAGCCCAATGCGAGGTTAGATAATCAATGTCGTGAAACAAATACCAAGTCGTAGAAACAAATACCACTAGGTGGTTACTGGATATCACTTGAATCGTGTGATCACTTTCCAAAGTAAACTATTCGACCTAATGCCCAGGTTACACGAATATCTACTGGGATAAGACCAAATGTTGTTATAGAATTAGGCACAATTCAATAACCCTTTTACTTAGAAGTGTTAATCGTTTTCTGTGTTCTTCACGCATAATCGGATCTCCTATTTATAGGAGGTTACTCGAGCTAGTCAAATGGAATTATGAGAATTAATCGCCCATTAATCTCCCTCATAATTATCTCCATTATAGTCGTTAGTGGTTACATGACCAATTAAACGTGGTCATTATGCGCAAACAGAATCGCCACTGAATAGGTCAAAGCCCTCGCTGGCGAAGATTTCATCAATACTTTCAGACTATCGCTGGAAACATCGCTCGATTGGAAACACCGCCTGGAAACATCGCCTCGATGGAAACATCGCTATCGATGAAACCACAAGCAGATTTTCCACCAAAGCAGATCTTTCTACCAAGACTACCAATACAAACCACTATTGTAGTCGGGATGTTCATTGACCTTTAGGTGTACACTCTGCACCTCCCAACCCATTCTGCGCGCGAACTAATCCAACAAGTCAGCACTAAATTTTTCAACAATGAGCACCTATATTTTTTTCGACAAGTAACTTTCCAACTTGTGGTTTACTCACCTCAAATCAATGGGCCTAACCACCACATCGACCAGACTATGAGCACCTATATCAGACAAACTTTTTGATAAAAATTAAAAAAATATTAGATATAGACTTACTAAATCAAACTCAGACTTAAAAATTTTAAAACATAAAATAATAACTTAATGATTCTTTTATAACTTTTGCCTCGTTTGCAAATTTTTTCGAGACACATATTAATCAAATGAAAATATTAAATATAATCTTAATAAATTAAACTCAAACTTTAAAAAAAAAATGAAACATGAACTAATAACTTAATGATTTCTCCATAACTTTTGCCTTCGTTTGCAAAGTTTTTTCTTGACACATGTTAATCAAAATCATAAAGAGTTCGTCATTTAGACGTTACTTATTTTGACAAAACGTTAATTTCTTGAAGTTCGATCTTTCTCTAGAACCCGACTTCGGCTTCTCTCTCTTTGATTTACCTCAGCTTCATTGCGATAAGCATCTCACTTCGATGTCGCGAGTAAGCAAACGACTTCATTGCCAATTTGCCATAAAAGTCTCACGCCATCGACGTTACGACACATTAGTGGCCACCACACCCACCTTGATTTTTTTAATGCTTGCTAAATTTGAAGTCATTGAGTCATGTGCTTTATCGGCATAAGGGGTGACACTAGCAAGCAACTCAATGACTTTGACTGTAACAAGCTATTAGAAGATAGAAGATTCACGGTTTCAGAAAAACAATAAAAACACTAATATAAAGAAAACTAACCATTTTTTTTAACAACAAAGGTTAGTGGAAAAAGAAATGGCTAAGCATCTCATAATCTACTAAAATATGAGATGTCCAAGTTCATTTTTCTCCTCACATTAGGGTGTTCAAAAATCGAGAACCGATTTAATCGAGCCGATCCGCTCAATCCAAACCGCAAAAATCAATAACCGTAGAAACCGAAACCGAGAAACACGAAACCGAAAACCCAGTATCACGGTTCGGTTTGGTTTACTTTCTCAGCATGATTCCGAACCGAAGCACAGTATAAGAGTTCGTCTATAGATTACATATGACTAAAGTGATCGTAACCTATAAACGTCAAATAAATAGTATTAGTTATTTTGATACATATGATAATTTGAATGTTTTTATTGCGACATAACAACTTTACTATGATTCTAATCTCTTCAATTTTATTTAGTTTTACAATAATCACATATTACGTTCTAATTTATGTTGTTGTTTGTTCGATTCGATTAAATTTTTAAAAAGTTACTGTGACCCGAACCGCGGGTAACCGCTCATTTTAGGTACCGGCGTGTCTGGTTACCCGTCTAGTACGGTTCAATTTTGGATAGTAAAATGAACTATCCGCCCCCGCAATAGATAGTTAAAATCTCCAACCGAACCGAACCGCGAACACCCCTACCTCACATAGCCAAGCCACCCTTTCTTAAAAGAGGAATACTTAAACATGATTTGTGTTTGTGTAACAATGGGGTCAAAAGACTCGAAACTCTTAGAACTAGTTGGCCAGGAAATCAAAAAATGGCTAGTCACTGATGCATAAAAGCCAAACACCATCACAGTTTTAGGACCATTATGCTATTTTTCATTGTAAATAACAGACTTCAGAGCAAGCATGCAACACACTCAACAATCTAGCAAAAATGGATCCCCGATTTCTAAAACATCCCCAGAACAATGAGACAACATACATATTTATACCGTTTGTTTTCCACAAATCAATAATGCGACCTAATAACACATACTGGAAATTTGAACCGATAAATGTAGAATTCCAAACACAAAAAGAAATATAGGCCAAAATTCTCAAAGACACTTCCAAACCATCAGCCAAAAACTGCAGACCACGCCTTTTGAAGCCACCAAGGCTACTGTTGTTTGCATTCGGGAGGTCGCTCTTCTCCGCCAGCGCCAGTGCTTGGGACGCCACCCTTCTGCAGTTTAGATACAGTGAGTAACTTGTACAAAAATCTTATACTCAATTCAAAGACCGCAGAAAAAAATCATAGGTGGCATCGGGTCAATAAGCCAGTCAAATGGGTTTTGAATACACTACAAATTAATCTAAGATGTGATTTATTTTATGGTTTTTAAATCATTTGACTTTGTTAATCTAAATTCTAAAATATCCTTCGAGTGACTTTCAGGTGTTTGAAACATTTGGCTTACTTGACCCTTAACATAACCCAAATCAGCCTATTTTAGTAAACTGAGTCAAAATTAGCGCCTATAGAAATGTTCATATTCTTACCTTTCGTGCAGATGGCTGCAAGAATACATGAAACAAATTATAAAACAATGTATTAGTATATATCCTAGAATGTAAACCTTGCACCAAAGCATTGACAAATAGAACGCTTAAAAAAGAAAATGAAATTCTACCTTTGTTTTCCTCTTGCTCTTGCCTTCCTCTTCATCTTCATCATCATCCTCGCCGTCGCCATCATCCTCATCGTCTTCTTCGCCTTCATCATCCATTTCTTCCTCATCATCATCGTCATCATCGCCTTCCTCTTCTAATCCATCAAACTCATCCTCCTCGACTGCCTCACCCGTAAACCAAGAAACAGCATGGGGATAATTTTGTCTCGTATGGTTGAACTACATTAACAGTAAAACAAACATGTCAGGTTAAGAGACTTAAGATGTCAGCACAAATAAAATCATATTACATCACTCACCCAATGTCATAGTCTTGCTCCATTTGATTTTGAAGTTCTTCAGCCTGCCATCAACAGATTACAATGGTTATAACATGTTACACCTAAGATATATCAATCAACATTCTCAATGTTTGCATCAAAATTAAATATTACCTCTTCTTCGTCAATATCATCCTCATCTTCAGGCACTTGTGGAGGGTTGAAGAAGTTAAAGAAACTTTCACAATCTTCGGTCTTTGTGATAGGTTTAGCATTCTTTGATCCCTTCTTTGGCTTCTTCTTTAAGATCTTTTGTGTCAAACATTTCCCTGGTAGCCATTCAATGGTTGTTCTGAAAAGTACAGTGCATAACATGAGTTTTAAGGATTTATGCTAAAACATGTGAAAAAAATAACCCGCTCCGGCAGGAATTAGTGGTGCCGTTGTGTACTAGAACTTACCCTATTGCCTTCTCTAGAATTGGCTCATCATCATCAATCATATGATACACTTTAGTCAAGACTGAGTTCTTAAAAAATGGATTGGTATCAAAAAAGAACTCGAGCTTGAAACCCTTGGGGTCATCCATCCGGCACCACTTGATATCTTTCAGATATTTGAGAGCTTCTTCATCTCGTTCAGAGATCTGATCACAGCACCAAATTCAAGATCAGTGAATAACAAATACAAAAAGATAAAGAATATGACATATAACAGAATCATACCTCCTCTGCCAATATCTCATTGGTCTTCATTGCAGTTAGCCAAAAATCAGGCACACCCTTTCCTGAAATATTGTTCAGAATAATTAAGTAGGTTTCTTACATGCAAGAAACAAGTGATAAACTTATTAGAAATACAGGGTCAGTCCATAATAAAGAGTATGTTACCTTCTTTAGCACTGTCATCAGTTGCAGCTTCATCCTTAACTCCATCAACCTCAACGACACCATTCACTATATCATATCTCTGTGGTTTCAAAAAATATAATTCAGTATACTTAAGTAAATACAGAGCAAATGATAGCCTATCAATCACAGCCGCACCCAAATGGCCCATCAGCTAGCAAGCTCCTGGTTAGTAGGATACATTCAGTATTGCTAAACACGTACCTAAGCTTTGACAACAGTTATGATTCTCTGCAAGTTTTTGTAATTCTCATGTTTATGCTAACTCTATTTTATTCTCCATCAGGAGACCAGGTTACTTAAAAAACATGAGTATCTTAGGTAGTATATGATTTTCAAACTCGGTCACTAATACGTTTACAAACTAGGTCTCATTATATTGATGGGCACCTACATGATGGGCACACGCTCTAACTCGAAGCTCTAAAAATACCTACATGCATTGCATGCCAGATGGATGGGAAATACAAGTATAAGTGGCAAGTTCAAACTATTTTGCCTGTGTTGGCCAGATAAAATGAAGAAAATGTTCTGTCAAACATTCTAGTGCCTTCCCTAGTCAACCCTTATCTATATGACAATATTTAAGTGATATACTATTTGTTCGGTTTGTACTGTTCAAAGTGTTAGAATTCCATTTTATTGCTTCCAAATATTTGCTAGTAATCATGATATATGGAATGTTACTAATTCGGAATTTCGGATTCTCGAAACTTTTATTTAGGCAAATTAGTAGCCAGCATTCTCAAGCCAGCTAAGTTGTAATACATCAACACCCTGCTACAACTAATTTACCCTCCTAAGTCCTAACCCACAAGGGTTACAGATTCAGCATGCAATGTAAACGTAAAAATGAAATAAATGTTTATCGCATATTCGCATGATGACCAGATAAGCAAGTTAGAAAAGAATCATATATCCAAACCTTTGAATAAAGTGGCTCGTACAGTTTCTGGTATTTCAATTCTAGTGCTGCTCGCTCTTCAAAAAACTTTGCCTCTATCTCATCATGTTCGCTCTGAAATTGATAGAGTTGCCAAAGCAGTCAGCGTTAAGTAATAGAAAAGTACAATATCCCACTACTAACAATGTATATGGACAAAAAGAAAACATCATCATGAAGAAAGTAGAGGGCTATGCATGTGACATATAAGTATACAACCTATAAAGTGTGACAAAAGTAGAGGGTCATGCATGTGACCTATAACCTGTAATGAAAAAAGTAGACGCATATCCTATAGTTTGTAAAATAGAACCTCAACTCACTACATATTAAATCGAGAAAAGGTTCAAGTAGGTAAACCCAACTTTATGACATAAAAAAACAAAACAAATGGCAGTAATGAAACAGATTGCAACCAAGAAATATGAGCTGTTTCCAACATTTACTAGATGACATGTTCGCTCTATGCATAAACAGTGAGCACATCAGTCAGTAATATCTCCTAGGAATAGCATACAACATGTAGTAGCATGTGTAAAACAAGTTGATTCTATAACCAATAAAAAGCACCATCCTTTAGATGCCGCCTAAGAGTGATGTGTGGTGGTTCAAACGGTTAGCAAAACCTTAGATTACAGTATGTTCCTTCTAAACTCCAAGAGAGATCGAACCCCATACCAGACACACCATCAGTAAAAATTCTGCTAGCTAGTCAACAACTCAATAGCAACTTTCCAGAAATATTGAACTATCAAAATTTATAATAGTCAACGTAAGCTTTAGAGCTAGATATACATTATAATACCACATAGTTATAACACCAAAAAACAGCATTCGCTTGTTAAGCCAACCACTAACAACAAACCTAAAAAATAATATCACAACATTAAATTAACTTATGCATCTAGTTAATCATAATAGAACATAGTAACAGTTATTAACATCTTTCAAATAACAACAATCCATACCTGAATCTCTCTCAAAACATCAACTCTCTTCCTAACAGTTGGAGTCAAGTTCTCAAGAACATCTGAATGTTGTCCAGCTAAATTCTGAAGCTTATTCTGCGCGCAAAAAAAAATTCACTAAATAAAATAAAAAATAAAAACAAAAAAAACAATAACTTTATTTGGGATTTGCTATTTTCTGTTTATTTGCAGCTTAAACAAAAGCACTTCATAAAACAGTGTTTTCATCTGCTTACACAATCAAAATATTAACAAGTATATTATACATCAATAATTTGACAGTCAATTTGCTTGCGTATGTTTAAAGGCCTCTAGGTTAGCAAACAAAATTATTTTAGAGGGTGTTTGTTTAAATTTATTTAAAGATGTGTTCGGTTTAGCTTAACCAACGGATACTTGTTTTAGCTTAATTTCAGACATGTAACATTATTCTGTTCCACATGCTTTTCAAAAGCATGTTCCCAAGCTCCTTTCTAACTTAGGATTACAAATCATAAGCTATACATGAGCCAAGATAACGGCCTTGTAAAAAAACAAACCAAATTAACCTCATACGCCTGACAAAAAACTAAAACAAACACCCCCTAAAATGAGATAACGCACACACCTCTTAAATAAAAGGGCAAACTCCCTCTTACTTTTATCTCAGAAACCACTATCTAACTAGCTTATAAAAACAACCCTTGAACACCAATCATACTCATCACAATCAACCACTATATCTATATACAACGTTTGTTTAAATTTAGTGGTTGGTTTATCTTATTTTCTCACTTGTAACAATATTCTGATAGTACAAACTTTTTAAAAGCATAATAATTATCATCTTTTTTAATACTCTTATAAGATTATTTCTACACACAAGCTAGAAAAATAAGATAACAAAAAAACATACAAAACAAAATAGCCTTATAAGCTTGAAAACAACCTAAAACAAACAACCCCTTAATTTTATCTCTTTATTAAAATTTGAATACAACCTAATCAAAAACTACTTATGTTTCCCAAAAACAAACTAAGAAAAAAAAAATTAAAAAAAAAACAAAAAAAAACAACCAACCACTATGGGGGTGTTTGTTTAAGCTTCTTTGTGAGCTTATGTGTTTTCAGCTTATTTTTCATGAGCTCGAATTTTCTGTCTTATTTCAAGACTTATACAGTAAAAGCTTATTGTGAGAATAAGCTTATATAATCCCCTAGGTCTTCAAATAAGACTGGAAAATTTGAGCTTATGAAAAATAATCCGAAATCACATAAGCCCACAAATAAGCTTAACAAAACAAACACCCCCTAAATCTAAATAACCCAACAACATAAACCACCAAACCTTAAGAGCATTAACAAGTCCAGCACGATCTTCAGCACTAAGAGCTACAAAAAAAACACAACACATTAAATTTTGAAAAACAAAAAACTCGTGTAATTATGATAAGATGTGAAAGTACCGGCGGCGGCGGCGGGAAGGTTGGCGCCGAGATCCGACATGTCTAGTTGTTCTTTTTTGTTGTTGCCCATTAGAGTGTGATGTGAAAATGAAACCCTAGATAGTGTAAACCCTAGAAAGAAAGAAAGAAAATGGAAGAGGTGATGAGAAGGGTTTAGCCTTGAGATGCGCCCTAATGGCTTTATTTTATAGTCCACTTGTGTGGTGATTAAAGTGTGAATACAGGTATTAATATGTTTTTAGATTTTAATTCATTCAAAGTTACTGTAGAATTTGCTTTTGCTTAAATATATCACTCACAAATTATGTATTACGAGTTACGAGGTTTTACTAATTATTCATCGCATAATGTTTGTGTGAATTGTCGAGTTATTAGTATGATGGTGAGGCTCAAATATATAACAATCTATAACTCGGGCGGTCTTAGAAGAATTTTGTTAATTATGGGAAGAATTTTGTTAATGTTTTTGGTAGATGTAATGTAACTATGTTTTTGAGTTAATAGTTTAGTTTTTTTTGTTGTGTTTCTTTATTTCTTTTTATGTTTCTAGTCTAAAACAATGGGCTTAGAGTATATAGGTTTAGACTTTTTTTTTTAGTAAATTACACCGTCATTCCTTACAGATACGCCGACCGACAAGTTCATTCTTCGACCAAAAAAAGATTCATCATCAGTCTTAAACGTCAAACGTTATTCACCGTCGGCCCCTCTCTATAACGGTTTGGCGTTATCAATTTGTTAAATCACTCTACTTGATATCCAAATAGGGGTATAATGGTAAATTGCTATATTTTTTATTTTTCTTTTTCTTTAAAATAATAAACAAATAAAAAACGTGTCACAAGTCCTACCACTAATTTATACCTTCTCTTTTTCTTTTTAACTTTTATCTTCATCCATCACTACCAACCACCAATCCAACTAACTTTCTTCTTGATCTTCATCTTCACCCACCACTACCCCCAACCACTACCAATCCAATATCTTCTATTTTCTTTAAAATCAACACTAGCCGCAAAATCTAAACCTTATTTGAAACCTACAGATTATGAATCTCTAGAGCTTTCTTTTTGCAAAATTTCTATGATATAATAATTCCCATCTACCACTCATACACTAGCATTATTAAATATTCTCCATTGTACACAACCATGAAAAACAAATTAAAAACATTTAAACGATTCATAGTTTCATACACAAGTTTTACTCATTGAACCATTACAACCACCCACAATTCCACTAAGTTTCACCACATCCACTGCTATACCGCCGTCCGTACCACCAAAGATAGGTTGAAGACATGATCGGGCCACACTTAGAGTTGTTTTGGAGTTTTGATTACGATGTGGGTACTATGGATCGTGTTTTATTCGTGGTTTTGGGTTCGTGTTCGTCTCACCGCGCCTTCCTCTCCTGGTTTCTTCTTTGTATCTATCTTGATTAGAAGTCGAGAACTCATTTTATTGATCTTGAATTCTTGATGTTTAAAAAAACGATTAATAACAATTTCGGGATATAAAGCGGATAAAAATCATTATGGTGTTAAAGATGTGATCTTTGTGTGGTCAAAACCATTTCAGCGGTGGTGGTAACTTTGAGGTGGTGGTCGGTCATTCGTGGGTTTATGGTGATGATGGCGGTTGATGAAGGTTTTATGTAGATGAAGGTTTTATAATTTTGTTGTTTAGGTTCTTTCGAGGATACAAGTGTTTGATTTAATTTGATTTATGTGTTAGATTTTTTGTTCTTGATGATGATTATGATTTGGGTTAAAAGATGACTTCGGGTTTTGTTTGTTACTGATGATGATAATGAAGGGTATATAAGTGAACACACGACCAATCCAAACATGATTCTTGTTTCTTAGATATTTTATTTATAGATACAAGTGGCAAATGTAAAAGGATCTAAAATACCCTTACATGATAAGACTTAACGGTCGTTAACAAGGTCCGTTAGAAGGAGGGACCAACGGTACATAACGTTTTGCATTTAAGGACGAACGGTAAACGTTTTTTGGTCAAAGGACGAAACTTGTCGGTCAATGTAAACCACAAGGACGAACCATGTAATTTACTTTTTTTTTTATATGATACCGTTTCTTTTAAGTAAGAAAATGTAAATGAACATTGTAGTAGGGGCTTCTGTTCTAATAATATATTTGTTGTGTAAGAGAAGCTCTTCAACAAAATGCTTGTTGATTCAAGTTATTATTAAGATATGTAAGATCTTTTGTCGTGTATATACCGTGAAATAATTAATTCGCATTAAGAAAATATTATTATTATCTTCTCTTGTTACTAATTTACCAATTGTCATATTAATTCTTCTTTTGAAAATGGTATAAAAGATGTAGATATATTATTGGTGTTTTCTTTATATTGTTTATCGCCTTTATACGTGCATTTTCCATTTTATAAATTTGAATAAACAAATCGCCGCCCTCATTATTCAAACTGAAAGCTCTATTGTACTAAAATATGTAAATATAGTTTGGATTTCAACTTTAGCAATTGAGGGTAAACGACGAATAAACAAATGGGCACTTTGTTTGTTTCACATATAAAGTATTAAATTAATACAACCCATCAGCTCAACAACCTAATATAAGGTTTTCATGTAGCCCATTTCGCAGCAAAGAGTATTAATCAAAATTATACCATAATATATCCTTAATAATATTGAACACAAATATTCGGATAACAATAAATACCCATCCCAATTTAACAATCCAAATTTTGGGTTTATCATATGTTAACAGCCCAAGATCAAATAACTTTAGATGGATTAAGGCCCAATAACTTAACCCCAAAGCTAAGACTACATAAGCCCCCTCACCCTACTTATTGACAACCCTAATTGACTTCTAAAAAACTACGCAGTCACAACATCTCCTAACCAAATCCACCTTAATTCCTATATCGGATTCTTTCTTCCAAAACCAAACAGATAAACGATCTAAATCCTTCTTTCTGCTTGTGTTAATCGAGTACCAGAAGACACGTCCATGGTTACTTTCTTCTTGGGTAGGTCTTGTAAGTTCGTTTTGATTAAACCGAATAAAAGGAATAGTGGAATCGAGGTTTTGTTCTTTCTTCTTTTGAATATTCGAATATTCATAAAGAAGCTTGAACCATTAAACCTTCGTGTCTTGTCTTGTTGTTCGGAGCACACATTGACCATGAAGTCTCGGCTAAGATCTTGTGTATAAGGTATCGGGTAGGTTTTTGTTTGTCTTAAAGATCAGTGATGGGTTGCTTACATATATCACGAAATGCAAAACCTGAGATCTTTTGTTTTTTTTTTCTTGTTTTAACTAGGATAGTGGGGTTGTGGGCTGAGATTGTGGTTAAATGCACATCGGTTTGTTGTTTTTTTTCATGGTTGTGAAGATTTGTGCCAAAAATTGATGTGGTGAAAATGACGATAGTTGTCTATTTATAATATTAAAAAAAACAACTGAAAAGATTCACATTTTAAAGTCTTATTTCATTTAATTATTTGCAAGCAAACGACAAGATGATATTTATTTGCTAATGGTTTATATTCCCAGGCAGGGTTGCAAAAATCGCTAGGCGGTCTCGTGGCGGTCGGGTATCGCCTAGCGATTAATCGGTTAGGCGGGGTTTAATCGGATTGGATTTTTATATATAAAATTAAAAAAAAAATTTGAAACTATATGCCCCGATTTGGCCGATCTAGCCGATTTTTCCAGATTTGACCGATTTAGCCCTTATTTGGTCGACTTCTATCCGTAACCGAGTTGGCCGATTTGGCCGATTTATACCCGATTTGGCCAATTTTTATCCTATTAATCAGTATGTTGACCGATTTATGTCCAAACCGATTAATAAGGCCGATTAGTGAAAATTGTGGCGCTTAATCCCCGCCTAACGATTAATCGGCCACCAAGGCCGATTTTTGCAACATTGTTCCCAAAAACACTTCATATTCACCTTCATTAGTTGCTGCAATTAAACATGTTGCTTCGAGGATGGTTCAGTTTTTTTTTGGTTGTAACTGCTGGATATGTTGTATGATGAGTTCAAGCTTTAACACTCCTCATTTAATATACAGATTGAATCGTTTAGTAGTATAGATTTATTTTTTTCTCATTTAACAGGTTTTGGACTAGAAATTGCAAGACGACTAATACTAGAGAGACTATATTTTTGGATAGCCTGAAGTCATCGATGGTTGTGCATATTATTCTCATTTTTTTAGAGTTAATTATTCACTATCTAAGATAAACAAAACATATAAATACAATCGGTTTTATCATATTAACCATACTTAAAAACTAAGATTATTAACCCGTATTAAAAATATTAATTATGGGTAAATCTGCAAAATGTAAGAAAGAGCAGCCAATAATGATTAATTTTTTATTAGATAGTGTATTTTTTGTCATTAGGTAATTACTATGACACTTAGGTGTCGTTTGTTTATTAAGAGAATGTGAGTCTAAATCTGAATCTACGGCGGAATACACTAAATCTAAATCAAATAATTTATTTTTTATTTTTTATTTTTTAATATATGCATGATTACAATACAAATATTAGGTTATACCGTTATAGATCATTAAGATGTAACAAGATCTCTTTCCATGTCTTGTTGGGCAAGAGGTTTCATCTTTATGCCTTTAAACAAGGGGAAAAACAAACACATTTAATTATCAAAAGCTCTTAACGATTCAGATTTATAAGTTAAAAAAATTAAGTGATTTTGTTAGAAAACAAACACAACCTTACTTTAGTAATGAAGGAGTAGCTTACTTAAAAGTATTTTTACGAAAAATAAATATGTAGATGACATAATAATGTAAAAAACAAGAAATGCATTAAAAAGATATGACATTTTAGTTTCGACTAAACAATCTTAAAACTATCAAAGCGTTAATGATTACAACAACATGAATTGATGCTTCCAACCAAACAACTTTACAATTACATAAATCATGCAAATGACTTCCTATATCTCAGTTTTTTTATTATCCACCCTGCTATTTTGATTGTCATTATTGTTCATTTGAGTTTAATCAATCATAGAAGTTTTTACAGGTAAATGTTGGTTTTTACAAGTGCCACAATACTGATTGTATTTTTTTAATTGGGGAAATGATGCCTTCTTTATAAAGTAGGAAAGTTACCTACTTTCCTTTGTAAAGGAAGGGGGAAAACATGTACTTGTGATATAATGAATGGGCTTAATTGTAAATATTTTTAATTTTTACAAAGGAAAGTAGGCAACTTTCCTACTTTATAAAGTAGGCATCATTTCCCCTTTTTAATTATGTGTTTTTGTTTATATGCAGTAAATTTGAGACTGGGGTGTGATATAAAAACTTAAGAATCAAAGGCAAAAATCGTGATCCAAAATCAATTTACGTATAACCGCTTAAAAGCAATCACCCAATCTGATGAAAAACTGACCTAACCAAACATAAAACACGGTGAAGCCTCAAGTCAAACAAATTATACCACACAATTGTACCGAGCAGTGCCATAACGACATGATACAAAGTAGATGCCGAAAAAAATATTTAAAAAGTAATGCCATGATCTTTGCTGAAGATCTTCGTTCCAAATAACCTTTGACGCTAGAGAGAAATACTAAGAACCAACACCATCGATCTTAACTACAAAACTACCGGTAAAACCATTCTTCTACTATGTTTGATTCGAACTTTGAGCTAATTCGGAAGTTCAAATACAATACTATTTTTCTTTGAGAAAATAATCTCTGCTGCAAACAACAGGGCTTCTTCTTTGCTGCTAGATGTAATTCAAAGACCCATAATATATAAAAAAAAAGACTAAAATACACCGTTGGTCCCTAAAGTTGGCACGACGCATCGTGATGGGACAAAACTCGCCCCTTTCATCGTCGGGGTCCCTATTTCAAGGTTTTCACTCGCTACAAGTCCTTTGACCATTTTGCCGTTAGTCAAGGACATCTCAAGGCGTTACATTTGTCTTTAGTCCAATGGCAATTTTGTCATTTCCATATTTTAATTAAAAAGTTCTTAATTATTGCCACATGTAATGTAACCCTTCCCGCCCCAATAAACACATAGTCTCAGATTATCATTCGTCCCGAACTTTCGTTACAAGAATTATCGAATTCACAAACCCTAATTGCATGTCACAAAACCCCTGCTTATCAATCATAAAACCGAAACATGGACTTTACCCTATGGAAAGTAAGAAGGCAGTCAAGTTATCCATTGATGATACCGTCCATACGACTGCTAAGAAGAAATACAGATCTTTTTTTATTACAAATATTGGAATTTGTAATTGTGGTATTTATTGTTTCCCAATTAAGTTTTTAGAATGCTTTAAACATATATTGACATGTTTTCGTGGTAGATCTAATATGTTTAGTATGAGGGTTCATCACAATGGTGTCTTTAAATCTTGGCACAGTAGAATATACGTTGGAGGTATGGAAAGTTTAGTTGATTTGGTTGATGTTGATAGTGTGTCGGTTGAAGAGTTGGATGTTCTTATGTATGAATTGGGTTATGAGCTCTGGTTCAAAAATTACTATTACTTTGTTAAGCTGGGTAGTAATTTAGATGATGGTTTGTATAAGCTTAAGTGAGAGTGCTAATTTAGAAATATTGAAAGATCTTGTTGATGACCATAAGATGATAGAGGTTTATGTTGAAAATGGTAAGACAACATTTGGCGTTGATCAAATGTCACCAAAGTCAATTAGGACAATTATTTGATGTGGATTCAACAAATACAAAGGCGACTCTTGCTATTGTTCCATATTGCTCAAAGAAATTGTTCTTAGAAAACATTGTTAATAAGTCCGTGGTAGAGGATATATGTGAGGTTACACATCAACCTTGGAAGTCAATACTGGTACAATCTAGTCGATGCCGTAAACACAACCCTTGTTTCCAAATTGTAGAGGTCTCATTATCATCAAGATGTTGTAGGTGATTTCAACCAAGATATAGATAAACATGTTGAGCATATCCAAATAGATAGTCCCAAGAGATATATCAAAATGATCAAGAGTTAGGTCATCGTGAGAGGAAACATGTAATCACATGGATCATATCCAAAAGGTAAACTGCAAAGCGAGTTAGTGAAATTGATGAAGTCGTAAGTGATGACAATGTGAGTGAGATGACACTTATATGAGTAATGATGATGATATTGAGAACAATGGTGATGGAAACACGGATTTCGATGAGGCTAATACTTTTGAGGAGCCCGATTTTGATGTTAACTGCTCAAAGTGACCGAGACCGTAGATTTACCATCTATAGGTACCACCGACCCTACTACCATGATTTTTTAAGAAAAATGAGTTGGATCATTAGATGATAATGATGTTGCAAGTGGTTACGTGTTAGGAATTAGAAATTCCATGTATTAAAGAGTCACACCTCAAGTATATGTAATCGTTAGAAAGCTCGTAGTCGTAGTTATTTTAAGCTAAGTAGTATTTAGTTATGTAACACCGTGGAGGACTGACGGGTCTTTACCCACTGATGCACGATCCGGCCCGTTGTGTGGCGTTTATTGTAAGACTATAAATACCTCTACCTTCCAAGGTAGAGCGTTGAGCTCATAATAAGATCTTTTCTTTCTCTCACTAAGTTCCCTAAACCTCTAACTTTCTCTCACTAGAACTCACCTTTATACGCCCACTTTATGTTATGGTTTGATGTGTATGTGAAACCAATATCCTACAATTGGTATCGAGAGAAGGTTAGATCATATCTTACATATCTTTCGATTTCTAGTGGTTTTAGGTGGTTTTGAGTTTGAAAAGTTTAGTGGTTTTGCATCATTTGGTTGATTTCTAGTGTTAAAGTTTGGATTTTGGTAGTACTTTTGTGTTTAGAATCATCTCAAGTGTTTAGGTTTTGATTTAGAAGGTTTGAATCATAGTGGTTGGGTTGTTTTGGATTGAAAAGTGGTGTTTATGTGTTTTCATGCTAGCGACTTGAGCCACTAAAAGTTTTCGTAGCGACTTGCTTTACAATTTGGTAGCGAGTTGTAGTCGAAAGTCGTAGCGAGTTAGGGTTAGCGACTTGTCTAGTGAGACAAGTCGACAAACAAGACACTTAGTGGATTCTCCACTACGGGTAGCGACTCAGTGGACGTTAGCGACTTGTACTTTTGTTCGTTAGCGACTTGGTGTTAGCGATTTGGTGCATAGCGAGTTGCTATTTAGCGACTTGACATTTTAGCGACTTGGATCTTAGCGAATTCTTGTCAAAATTTTGCTAGCGACTTGTATCTTAGTGAGTTGTTATATAGCGACTGTTGTGTGTTAGCGACTTGGGATTATAGCGACTTAGTAGTTAGCGACTTGGTTCAAGATTTCTAGCGACTGGGTAATATCCTTTGAATACGGTTTTCTCTTGATTTAGTAAAATCCCGTGAAAGAATCTATTTCGGTGTAATCATAGAGTTATAAAATCCCGCTTAATTTGTCATCATGTCTACTAACGCCCCACAATCATCTCCACTATTGCCGAGGATGTTCAAGCGGTTGGTTCGATCTTGGTCCACCCATGCTCGATGAATCGACTACGACTCGTGGGCTCAACGAATCGTTATCTTGTCTTGGAAAGGAAAATGAGTCAACATTCTCAAATCCATTGATGAAGGACCATATCGGGTCGAGACGACTAGAGACTTAATTGATCTGATTGAAGATGGAACAATGATATATGGAATTGACATACCAAAGACATATGATGAGCTCGATGATAAGGAGAAAAGAGATTCGATGTCGATATCGGGCTTCTAACATCGTACTTCAAGGTCTTCCAAAAGATATCTACAAGTCGATCAATCACAACAATCAAGCAAAGGCGTATGGGATAATGTCAAAATGCTTCTCTCATGTTCGAATTAACTATGGAAGACAGAGAATCACAACTCTATGATGAATTTGAACACTTCAAGATGAAACCGTATGAGAGTGTTTATGAGTACTATGAGATTCCACAAGCTTGTTAATGATATGAGGAACATCGAATGACTATGCCTAACATTCATTTGAACTCAAAATTTGTGAACAACATGAACCCGAATGGCACAAGTTTGTCACTGTGAAGCTCACTAAAGGATTGAAGAATACAAACTATGAGCAACTCTATGCCTTCCTCCTTCGTAATGAGAGACATGCTATGTTTGAAAAAGGATTCTTAATCGATTCAAAACCAACCGAGGAGAGACAAGCTCTTCAAATGACTCAACCGCTTCTACTCAAACATCTAATCACAACCAAAGCCTCACAAGTCATACCCATGGGTAATGGTAATCACAAACTCATTCCCGATCCTATGTTCAAACAAGTCGATGCCGATGCACACGTGGGAAACTTCATTAATCAACTAGCTCTTCCGATTAGTCAAAACATGAACTCTCTTCACACACCAACAACAATCTGAGCGCTCCAATCCACATAATCAAGCCACCGCCGAGATGGGAAGGTTATGGTGCGGCCGGCTCAAGAACGACAAGACGAACAAGCAAGAGGTGGAGTCGGTAGAGGTTATCCGCAAATCGAATAGAGGAAGGAATGGAAATTAGGGTCAAGCAAAGCCAATCAAATGTTACAATTATGGAGGTGAGGGACACATTGCAAGGAACCGACATCACCAAAACGCCTCGAATCGCCGAGTACTTGTGGATAAGATGTTGCTTGTGCAAGCTCGGGATAATGGTGCGGCTTTGGATGAAGAGGAGTTGTTGTTCTTGGGCGAGGAAATGCTAAGACATATGATGCGATGTGGATGAGCAACCAATTCGGGAGATAGGCCATAATCATCGAATGCCTTTCAAGAGGTCGATTGTGATGCATACGACTCGATGTTGATGAAGAACCACCGCACAAACCATCTTCATGGCTAGCATTTCTCCAATGGTCTCTCCTAAAGTCTCTTCATCTCCAAGTCGGTCCATCCAAAGACAAACTCATTTTCGAGGTATTAAAATTATACGATGAAGTTGATGAGCAAAGATACATAACGGCACAATCAACTATAATTATTGAGTCGATATTGAAAATATGGGTAATATCAATGTTGTCCCATATGATCAATATGTGAAACAAAGTGAAAGTGAGATTGTACCAAGTAATGCATCTTCCGCAGTCAACAATGATTATGTTTTGATGAATTCACCGCATGATGCCCATGATGATTCTGTCATCTCGAATCGAATGCCTATAAAGAACGTGTTGCTATTTATGAACAATGTGCCAAATTTGAGTTGACCACCATGAGCGGAAATGGATGACCAAATGCGTACAACTATTAGAAAAAGTAGGTTTAAAGAAGAAATATTAAAACAAGAGTTAAACTCCTTACAAGAAAAACTTTCTAACACTGCTAAGCAAAACAAGAACTTCAAGAAAATGTTAAAATGCTTAAGCAAGAATTGATTGCTAAGGAATCAAAACTTTTGAATGATTTTCTAATCTAAAAACCTTGAAAACAAGCTTGAAAATAAGTTTTACGATAAGGAAATACCATTCGATCGCTCACTTAATCACTAAGCATAGAGTCTTAGCGATAAGCATAGCATTCCCTTGTTGAGGAACCAAACCAGAGGTCATTAAAAGGCTAGAAATGCTCATAAGGTTCTTTATGATGGCAATGAAATCCTTAAACCTATACGAGAAACCTAGTTGCGTTGAGTGCACCGAGGAAGATAAGAAATCGATGAAGTCACTAGGGAAAAGATGAACAAGAAATTAGATGATCCTAAATGTAAAGAAAAGAAAATAAAGATCACACCCCATGATTACGTAAGGAGAATTGATTTCTTTGAACATGTTTAAGCCTCGAAGTTGTTAACACCGAACAAGTGTTCGGAAAAAGGATTTAGATAAGCAAAAGTTGAAAATCTTGTTGTAACAAACCCTCCTTTAGGAAAATGCCTTCACGATCGTGTATCCTCCAAATACACCAATGCATTTAGTACCTAGGACTATTGCCACTAAAAGCAAGACCTTAATCACCAATATGTTATTTTTCAACTATTTGTTGATTTTGAGAAAACTTGTAAGAAAAGGATCACACCCACTCGGTATAATCAAGGGAAAGGGTTTGAGCAAACAAAAGAATGTTATTTAATCAAGTCATGCCTTTCTTTAAACAACTAAAAGATCATTTTGAGAGTCTTAAAAGGAATGAATTCAAACATTAAAGAAATGGAAAAGGAATTTGATGCAATGATAGTTGAGGTTAGCGACTATGAGCGAGCATTAAAATACAATGAGATTGAAAGGAAGAACTTGCATACACTAAATGAGAATATGATTTCAATGTATTGCTCAAGATGTGTTTTCATCGCTACAAATTGTTCCATTAATACTTCTCAATTTCATGAATTATCTGTTGCTCTGAAAGTCTCCCATGATCGTGTCATTGAGCTTGAAAAGACTAATTCTAAACTAATTGAGAAAATTGAACTGGATGATCACGACAATTTGGTAAAACATTTTTCTAACCTAGAGGTTGAGCATTTTAATTTACAACTAAAATATCAACATCTTAAAGAAAATGTAAAAACTTCAAATATCAAGACATCCTCGATGCTCCGAGTTTGATGCGCTTTTTCAAATAAACAAACGAAATGAACAAATTCAGCTCATTGTAACACGATCGAGAAAGTTGAAAGCCCAAATTTCTCAATCAAGGGTGAAAAGAACAATGATCTGCTCCCAATGCCTCCTCCTTTAGATTCTCGTAATTCCTAAACGCTTCATCTTCAAAACTTAGTAAACACATTACAACAAGAAAACGAAAGTTTTCTAAGAAAATGAAAAGGTTAAACGTCATTTCAATGAGTTATTTGAATCAATAAAGGTCACTCGAACAAAAATAACGAACAAATATCTTCATTGCAAAAGGAAATTGAGAATCAAGAGCTGTGTAAAAGTGGAAAATGCCAATGACCAATGGGGAATGATGGACCAAAGGTACCTATGGATAACAAATATGCTTTGTCTCGTGAAATATGTCCTCCTCATCTCGGGAATAACAAACTTGCTATTCAAACATACTTCTCATCCCTTAAGGATTGCCTAGAATGTCTGCGTGAGATTGTTGAAGAGGATAAGTTAGAGAAACCACATGATAATGCAATTGGGCATGCATACTTATATGCCAAACGATCTCAAGAAATCCTATAATGCTTAATCACAATATGCCCTAAGTCATTAGGTGAGAGAGTTAATCCTTTGATTCCATGTTCTATGCCTAGTGCCAAGTATGATATTCATTCGATGCCCAATGTGTTGAATGTGAACCTTAGTGTGCCTTCAAGTAGTTTAGATTCCAGATCTGTGAATGCTAAGAAAGCAAAATCTAGTGCCTCTGAAGATCAAATCCTAGTAACTCTAGTGATAAGAAAGTGAACCTTAGTGTGCTCGCATGTAGTTCGGATCCAAAGACATCTAAGCAAGTGAAGCAAAGAGTAGTAAAACCAACTAATGTTCCCATTCCTCTACAAGAGTAATCGGTGACATTAAAGGAAGGGTCAAAGTCTCAAGACAATACAAGGAAGAATAGGACCTCGAAGCTAAGAAATGCACCGAAAAGAGTGAAGAACAACCTAGGAACTTTATGTTTGAGCGAATAAAATGAATCGTGTTGATTCTAGTATTAGCCTTAGGCGTCATGTAATTAATTCAATTACGGTACTATTTGCAAACCTTGTAATGATGTTTGCTTGAATTACATTACTAATCATGAATGTGGTATGAATGTTTTGCCTAATCTTTGTCAATTGTCCCGTGAAAAGCGTTAATGCTAATAAACGTGCTAAAGAAGGCTAAAAGGCAAAATGGAAAGAAAGCTAGAAAACAGTGGAAACCTACAAGAAGAACCTTCAAGAAGATAGATATAGATAGATACCTTTTGGTCAAAAGGCTAATCACCCTATCCTCAATATGCTAAGACAATGCCCACTAGAAAATGGATGCCTCTTGGTAGAACTATCCACTTTAAGAAGTGAACATACTTTGAATAGGTCAAATACGAACCCCGAGATTGCATCTATTACTAATGATTTCATTACCTCTATCTACGATTTAAATGTTTCCATTTCGATGTGGGTGTTCCAATCATCATTATTAACCAAATGGAACCCATTCTTGCATGGGATCCCAATTATCCGATTATCCATTCTTATGCGTGTTCAACCTGCAGATCGCTCAAATCGCTCGTGGTACACTGACTCAGTCATTCCAAGCATACGACCGAGACGGTCATGACTCATGAACTTCGCGAGCAAATTCATGGAGACGATTAGATTCGGAAATGATCATTTCGGTGCAATTATGGGTTATGGAGATTACGTTGTTGGTGATAGTGTTATCTAGAGTATACTATGTGGAAGGTCTTGGTCATAATTTGTTCTCTGTTGGTCAATTACGTGATTACGATCTAGAAGTAGCCTTGAGAAAACATACTTGTTTGTTAGAGAACTTGATGGTAAGGAATCTGATAAGAGGAACTCATGGTTCAAATCTTTACACCATCTCTATCGATGATATGATGAAGTCTTCTTCAATTTGCTTGTTGTCAAAGGCTTCGAAAAAAAAGTCATAGTTATGGCATCGTCGTCTCAATCACTTGAATTTCGACACCATCAATGATCTCTCCAGAAAGGACTTAGTTGTAGGTTTACCTAGACTAAAGTATGAAAAGGATCATCTTTGTTCGAAGATGCCAATTGGGAAAAATCAAGAAGTATGCCCATAAACCCAAACCTACTAACTCTGTCACGAAGTTCTTCATACAATTCATGGACTTATGTGGAGCCATGAGAGCTGCAGAATATCTTTGGGAAGAAATATGTGTTAGTTGTGGTTGATGATTTCTCTAGATTCACCGGTAAAGTTCTTAAAGACAAAGGATGAAACTCAGGATATCATCATCAAACTCATCAAACAAATTGCGAGTTCGTCTTAACAAAACGGTCGTAATGATCCGCGGACAATGGAACCGAGTTTGTTAACAAACAACTTAGTGAGTTTTATGAAAGTATTGGAATCGGTCATCAAAGAAGTGTTCTCGAACTCCTCAGTAAGCAGTAGTTGAAAGACTAAATCGAACTCTTGTGGAAGCCGCAAGGACAATCTTTGGTTTACTCAAAAGTTCCAATGTTTCTTTGGGGTGAAGCCGCCATCTGCATGTTACACCCAAATTGATCCCCGATTCACACCGCTCATGGAAAAACTCCATATGAACTTGTCTACAACAGAAAACCAAATCTTTCATTCCTTCGTGTTCAGGTGCATTGTGTTATCCAACTAATGAGGGCCAAGATTTAGGCAAACTTAAAGCTAAAGCGAGACATATCGAGTATTTGTGGGTTATGCATCAAAGCAAAAGGATACCGAATCTACAACAAGAGAACCCAAATATCATGGAAACAATTCACGCCACGCTTGATGAGTCGACCGGTCAAATGGCTCACCGACAATCAAGTTCGGGACCCGCACTTCAAAACAAGTCCCATTGGTTCATCCTCGTACCAAATTCCTCCGCCTATTTCATATGTACCTCAATGAAGATGATTTGAAGAAATTGTTTGATCAAATGTTTGATGAACTCTATGAGCCAAGTGCTATTGAATGACAATTCCCACAACAAAGGTGGCTCATATCCACGAGAATGAAGTCAATCCTTGATCTCAATATCATTAAGTCAAGAAGCACTGCTCGCCGATAACTCGCCTCATCAACAAATCATCAATCTTGAATGTACATCATGGGCTTTACAGCAAACAATGATGAAGTTAATCCCTTTGCTACTCCTCGAAGATGCTCCATTTGAAAACATATTTGCTCTCGAATCATCATCGGAACCATCTTCTTCAGAGACATCGACTCTGCTACCTCGGCCCCTCAACAACTTCCACATGAACACCTTAGAAAATGGACTCACGATCATCCCTTAGACAACATCATTGGAAATCCCTCTCGTCAAAGATCCACACGAAACAACTTGCAACCGATGCCTTATGGTGCTTCTTCAACTCGATTACTCTAAGATCGAACCAAAGATGTTAAAACCGCCATGAATGAAGATGGCGGTTCAATGCCATGCAAGAAGAAATTCATGAGTTTGATCGACTTGATGTATGGAGTTAGTACCGCTCCAGTTGTGCTATGATTATTGCTCTAAAATGGATCTTCAAAGTGAAACTTGATGAGCATGGTGATGTGTTGAAGAACAAGGCTCGATTAGTTGCTAAAGGATACCGTCGAGAGGAGGTATTGACTTTGAAGAATCTTTTGCTCTGCTGTTGAATCGAGGCAATCGTAATCTTTTGGCTAATCTTGCTAGTAAGAACATGGTAGTCTATCAAATGGATGTAAAGGCGGCATTTACGAGCGGAGATCTTAAAGAAGTCGTCACGCCACCAACTGAAGGATTTGCGAATCAAGAGCATCCTTCTCGCGCCACCGTTGAAGAAGGCTCTTTACGGTTTAAAGCAAGCTCCAAGGGCATTGTATGATACACTATCAAAGTTTCTTCTATCTCGGATTCAAAGAAAGGAGCAGATTGATCCAACATTGTTCACCGAAGTCGAGCAAACATTTAATTCATGTTCAAATTTATGTTGATGATATAATTTTGCCTCGATCGGCCCTAATGAGTGTGACCATTTTCAAATGAGATGGGTTCAAAATTTCAAATGTCAATGATGGACAAATGTCATTTTCTTGGGATTACAAATTTCACAAAGTCCGGAGGCATCTTCATAAATCAATCTAAATATGCAAATGAAATGTTAAAGAAATTTGGATTTGATTCAAGTGACACCATTGACACTCCCATGATTGAACGAACTAAACTAGATGAGGACCGCTCGGGGATCATGGTAGACCAAACAAAATATCGTAGTATGATTGGATCCACGATGTACCTCACTACAAGAGACCATACATCTTGTTCATTTGTATGCATGTGTGCTAGATACCGTGCTAAGCCTACTAAAAGCATCTTGAAGCGATTAAGCGGGTCTTCGGTATCTCAAGGATCCATCAATATGGGACTTTGGTACACCAAGGACAAGTATGTCACTAACTACTATCGCGAATCTTTGATCATGCGGGATGTCAAGATACTCGTCGAAATGCGTGCTGAGGTGCTCGGTTTTGGGTGATAAGCTTGTGAGCTGGTCTTCAAAGAAGCAAATGAGTACTTCTATTTCTCTGAGGCAGAATACATAGCCATGTCATCTTGTTGTGCTCAATCCTTTGGATGAGATCTCGATTAATCGACTATGGCTTTGTATTCAACAAAATCCTCCGTAATGTGATAATAAAAGTGCTATTGCTCTTTCATGCAATAACGTTCAACACTCAAGAGCTAAGCATATCGACATTCGACATCATTTCATCGGGAACAAGTGGGAAAAGGTGTGGTGGAACTACTATTTTGTGAGGTCGAATACCGGTTAGCGACATCTTCACCAAAGCTCTTCCAAGAGCGTTTTGAGTTTATTCTTCCCGTCTGGCTTGAAAAGCCTTCAACGAAAACACTCAAACGTCTTGAGGAGGAAGGCGAGGAGTAAAGGTCTATCTTCATCTATCATTGTATATATCTATTCGAAAAACAAAATACAAAAAAAAATGAAAAAATCGAAAAATCTTAAAAAATATTGTCAATTTGTCATGTTTTTCTCGATTCGATAATATCTACGGTCTTTGTCTTGTCATTCAAAGAATGACACGGACTTTAGATGTTGTTCGAATATTCATATTAATAATAATAATAATAATAAATAAAATAAAATAAATTTTGAGAGAAAGAGAAACAATGGTTTATTGTCATTTCGAGCGATAACGCTTTTCAAAGAAAGAACAGAGCCATGCTTTATCATGTTTTCAAATTCCATGCTCGATTCTATAAACATTTTCATTGAAAACTAAACTGCTTTTGAAAAATAACTCGGACTCTATTTTTGATAATCATCGGACTTATTTGTCAAAATATCTATCTCTCAATCAACAACCTATGTCATTGATTGAGGGGAGAATGATTTAAATTAAATTAAAAGTTATTTGTCATTCAATTGTTTTCAAAAGATATTCATGCATGTTTAATCAATGGGTTTAAAGTCTTAATATCCGATTCTTGTCGCCTAAAACGTTTTCATAATCAAGTCACATTCTCCTTAAAAGCTTTCAAAATCAATTTAAATATAGAGATCACAAATCTCAAATGATTTGATATTTGTGATCGGGGAGAATTTGTGATTGAAATTGAATTTAACCGACAATTCGGTAAATGGTTTTATAAGAATGTACAAGCTCTCCTTCCCGCATGTGACAAACGATTTCAAGAAATCCATGCACATGTTGAGGGAGCATCTATCTTAAACCACAAAGATCCAAAACGTGATCAATTTATATCAATATGCATGTTCCTCTAGTATGTGCAAAATCTTTTCAAATCTTAATGCACATATTGAGGGGGCAAATTGTGAAAACCTCATCCTTCCCGAAAATGCTTTATCTACTTGTTTTGATCGAAGTGATGTTGATATCTTTAGAAAATGGTAATCAAAGAAGTTAAATTCTTTCTCTTGCCTCCGGTGTGCAAAGCGATTTCAAACATTTGATGCACATGTTGGGGGGGCTCTTATTCTAAAAATATCAAAAACAATTCGGTACAAAATGCTTTGATAATATATCACAAGTATCTGGATTGATTTTCAAATGGTTTTCAATTGGTTCCAAATGGCGGATGAACAATACTAAATAGACCGACCAACTTTACTTTTATGCGGTGATATAAGGATGATAAGGTTAGGTATTTGTTCCCATGATCCGCCATGAACAGGAGGGATCTACCGAGGACTATCCACTAGTTAATGTAGAGTTCTTAGGTATGATGATAAAAGGAGAAAAATGAGATATGGGAAGAGTGCGACCGAGACGAGCAAATCTTGGAATAAACCCAACAAGGTTCTTGCTATGAAGTCTCGGTAAGTTAATCAAGAGGTGAAGAATGAAAAAGAATTGAATGAGAAAGGGTGAAAAGAAATAGCCCTTCATTTCTTCAACCATAGGCGTAAACCGTACAATTCATATGCTACCGATGGTAACATCGGTTATTGAAGACAAGACGTCATGGACCCGGTGGCGCTATGCACTACATCTTCCCAAACCACTCAAGTTCCTCTTAAAGGGCTTGTTTCATTCTCACGGGAACCTACATTATCTATCGACTTTCTCTTGAGATTGTTGATATTGAAGAAGGAGACCTCTCACTAGTCTCCGATCTGAGGATCCAAATATGCACTAATTGAGTCTAGAGCCACGAGATCATCTATAAATCTCATTAGGACACTTTCAATGAAGACTCTCTTTTCACATATTGTGGAAAGAGATTATATCTTGAGTCCTAATCATTATCCTTGTGGTATTGCCGTAACATCCGAGTGATATGCAAACATATTCACAATGAAGATGGAAAGCCTTCTTGAGCCAACATCAAACAAGTTCACGGTGGGTGGCATGTGAGATCTATTCAATAGATCAACCATGTGACAATGACGAGAAACAATTGAGCGATTCAATCTTTTGAATCAATCACGGTTCGAGTTATAGATTGGCTGGATACCTTTGAAAACCGGTCATTGTGCTTAAAACTCTTTTCTTTAGCACATCGACCGTGTCTGAATATTTCAAATCAAAAGGTGTTTATGATTGATAATTGATTTTCATTAAAACCTTAGTTGTATTGCAAAACAATTTCTATTGTGCGATACACGAAAGTTTTTCAAATCTCTTTTCATCAATCGGTGAATTTCTATTCATCTGGTTCACTCATTCGTGTTGTCTTCTTTGAGACGTTCGGTTTGAGAACAGCTAGAGCATTGCGAAACCCCGTCAAGGAAATTCTTGAATTATACGATCACGAGCGATGCTTGTCTTGATCAGCGGGGCAAGTGGGCGTGTACCTCGATTCAACGAAGTGATCAAAGACACTTTCGTGCACTTTATTGCTAATCGTTTATGCGGTACACCCGACGTTCTGGTGATCGTAATGAAGCGGTCAATCCATGGCGGCGTGCTCACACTACATTCATCTCAAAAGAAATCATGATAAGTGCATCAATGACTCGATATTTTCACTCCATGCTTCGCTATGTTGCGCCAATATCATGAATCAACGAAGCTTCCACTACTACGATGAGAAGATATCATGATCCGTAATGTGAGCATGTCGGTCCAAAAGTCACAACATCACATAATACCAACACCACAATGGATGTCTCGAGATTTTGTTGGCGATGATCTCAAAAGTCGGCTCAAAATTATTATCACGTGGATCGATAAAGACCTCCACTTGAATTAACCAAACATGCAATGAGAAGAATCATTGTCTCACGAGCTTCGAGCAAAGTGCTACATCAAGAATCCAAGAACAATTGTTAATGTTATATCTGTTTGTATTCTATGTAATTTTAGTATATGTTTGAGGTGACCTCCTTGGGGAGATTGTTAGGAATTAGAAATTCCATGTATTAAAGAGTCGGTCACCTCAGTATATGTAATCGTTAAGCTCGTAGTCGTAGTTATTTTAAGCTAAGTAGTATTTAGTTATGTAACACCGTGGAGGACGGACGGGTCTTTACCAGCTGTATGCCCGATCCGGACCCCGTTGTGTGGCGTTTATTGTAAGACTATAAATACTCTACCTTCCAAGGTAGAGTTGGAGCTCATAATAAGATCTTTTCTTTCTCTCACTAAGTTCCTTAAACCTCTAACTTTCTCTCTCTAGAACTCACCTTTATACGCCCACTTTGTGTTATGGTTTGATGTGTATGTGAAATCCAATATCCTACATTCTGAGAATGAGGATGACTATGTTATTAGGAGGAACAAATTGATGGCATACAAGAAACAAAAGTTAAGTGAGGCAACACAACAGAGGACGGAATTTTTTTTTCTGTGGTCAAAGTTTTGTAGCTGCAAAAGAAGTGAAAGATAAGATCTACCTGCTTTCAATAAAGACTAGGAGGAAATTGCAACTAATTAAGAATGACAACAGAGAATTAGGGTAGGTGTCTTGGACAAATACTGTTTGTGGAATAATCAAGGTTCGAGGTCGAAAAGCCCCAAAGAGGAAAATGGTCCGATAACTAGAGGCCTTGGTAGGGATGTATATTTGAAAGCCCTTCTAGTTTTCCACAATTGGCATCGAGCTTCGTTACCAAGTTTCTTAAAGTATGTTGTACTTTAAAGACTTGATACGATCCGTGTATGTTTGAAAACTACAAAGAAGGATTTTTGGGTCATATTTTCTTTTAAAATCATTTTGTTGAACATTGATAGATGATTCTAACCACTTTTGCTCTTAAGAAATTTTCATGCTAGAATCTCTCAAAATCTTCATTCAAAGAATAATGAAGTCAACATTCAAGGAAGGATCTAAAGGTGATCACAACTTACGACACCAAGTACAAAGGATTACTTTAAAGCCCATGAAGTATTTTTGGTATTATACCAAATCAAGAAGCGTAGAGGTATGTTCTACTCTTCATTAGATAGGTTACATGAGTTCCATTTATTGTCATAAGTTATTTTTGCTTAACTAATCACTAACATCATTAGAAGTCTCTTTCGTCACCTTCTCGTCTTTTTCAACATAAGGAATGATATTATATTTTTTTTTAACTAACGCCATCATCACATATGAACCCTCGATATGTGATTCATCAAAAATCATCATTCAAAAACAATCCTTATCTAATACCTCATTTTTTTTGTTGGGTAAGCTAATTTATAAGCCTACTACAAAAATAATACCAAACAACTCCCTTTCTGTCCACAGTAGCCGGATCCCTCTAGTTGTACTAGCCGGATCCCAAATGCAAAGGATCCGGGGGAACCGTGGAACAGACTCAGCTATACGCTTTCAAAAATTCACCACTGATCTTTTTTCCCTCTACTCAAATAACACTAAAACGACCAAGCTACTTAATCCATCCTCATTGGCCTCCATACTCTCAAGTATTCCTTCCTAGAACATCATTGTAAGTAATTACATTAACTTGTTCTAATCTTCATCATCCTCATCCTAGGGTTTATGGTCTCTTAATTTCTAATCAGTTAATTTAATTAGGGCTTTTTTAATTAATCATGAAAAGGGGCTTTTTAAACAAAATCACATTGTGTTCACAACATTGTTAATACAAATCAAAACCATAAACCCCTCCCAACTAATTTTACCTAATTGGAAAATTTGTATTTTTAGGACCAACCATGCCCAAAACTACTCAACAAGATCATCATGACACCGTCCACTACCTTACTCATTACTATCGTAAAAAGGGGTTGACCAAAACCGACCATAAAATTTTCAAAAGCCTTGTAAAACGACTTATCCACGAAGGTCGTGTAGTCAAGGAATGTTTCCTTGAAGATACCGACATTCGTCAAGTTTTCTCGACAATCAACTTTGATTGTCTCCTTGACATAGATGAACAAATTTGTCCGGTTTTCACTTTTGAATTTTACAAAAGCTTTAGGATCATTCAAAACGTCAATGATAGCATTTCAATCGCTTTCATCATCAATAAACAAAACTTCACTCTCCCTCTCAACACCTTTGCTCAAATTCTTCGCATTCCTTGTGAAGGAATTTGTATGTACACTCAAGATTGGGCAATTAACGCTCAAAACCTTGCACTTGATCCTAAGCCTATCTATAACACTCCTATTGATGAACCCGAAACCATCCGAGACACTATTTTCAAAATAAGAATCGACCAATCCCGTTTCGACCGAAACAAGAAGCTCATTCACCGTAATCCCTTTCAAATGGAACTTTTCGAAATGCACCCCATGTTTAGAAAATGGGAAGAAATCCTTAGGGAAAACGTCATTAGCCTAGTTAGAAACAAAGATCATCCAAACGCATGTCTTGTGCAAATGATCTATTGTCTTATCCATCAAAGGCCATTTAATCTTGCCTATTACATGGTAAGGAGAATGGTTGGGGTATTCAAAGCTTCCAACATGGTACTTACATATGGTATGCTTCTAACACGACTTTGTAAGTATGTTGGTACATTGCAACCATCTCCTATCAACGATGATCATTATCTTCCGATCACGTCATGGTACCTCTTACCAAACGACCCTCTAAGCGGTTCATGGTCAATGAGAGCAACGGAAGCTCTCTCGGACTCCTCGGCGGTGAAGAAGAAGAAGATGAAGAAGATGTCGACCCGTAGCCAACATCAAATTGGAAATCCTTGAATACCACAACGACTTGAGCCATTCCAAACGAAACCGCGGAATTTAAGCAATTGAGGGCATGATTCAAAACCTTGCATACAACCTCACTAAGTCGTCAAAAGAAAAAGAAAGGATTGACGAAAGAGACAATAGGATTGTACTTGTTTTCTTTATCTTATGTTTGGATGACATTTTAGCATTTTTGGTTTATGATTATTTGGATATTGTCTTTAACTAGTGTTTTGTGATAAACATGCTTGTTTCTACCGTCGTATGTGGATTTACTAGTGTGCATAAACCGCGCATCATTTACATGTAGGTTACGTGTTGGTTACGATCTGCAGATGTTGGATCCCTAGGATTAGCCTAGCGGATCCTTCCTCGAGGAACCGTGGGATCCGTGACATCGGATCAGAATACAACATTCAAGACATCAAAGCGCTTTCTAGATAACATCACATTAGTTTAGCATATGATTTTAGAACCCAACTAAGTCCACTTCAAGGATGAGAAAGGCTTAGACTCACTAAAGGCTTACTTAAGATTTTAGTCTGATTTTATCAACACATCTAAACTCACCATATTTCCGCTTCAACTACTCACAAACCATTTCTCACCTCTCAAAACACTTTAAGAAGACAAGCTAAGCAATTTTAGGAAATTGCTTCTAGTCATTTATATCTCAAGGAAAGACAAAAATTAGTTTTTCAATTCTTGAAATTTTTAAGAATTTTCTTAATATCACCTCAAGCTAAAATCTGATCACTAGGATCATTTATTATGACTTGACACCTTTATAACTCTTAGTGTTATCCTTGGACATCCATTGGTAGTCATCTTGTCCCATCCCTCTTTCATAAAAAGCAATCATTTGCTATAACACTTATTACCTCGAATCATTCAAGTACCCTTTCATTCTAAACCCTTAGGAGAACTGAAACATTCAAAATGAGATAGGCTTTAGCTCTAGAAACCTCATTTCAAACTGTCATAGCCGAGAGCCGGATCCCTAGGATTAGCCTAGCCGGATCCCTTCAAGGAGGGAAGTGGGATCCGGTGACAGTTTAAGTCAAACATAGCTAAAAACAATCATTTCAACTCATCTTCCTAACTCAAACACTCAATCTCATCTTAAATGAGTTCCTAGATCAGTGAAACTCTGAATCTCAACCTTGTGCATATTAATCATCACACTTCCAAGAACATTAGTGGATTAAGTCTTAAATACAATTACAAAGTTCTTCCCTTATTAACTCACATTGCCAAGAATACTTTAGTCATCAAACATATAGTTAGACTACCCAAGGTCAAATTTTCTTGGTCAAAACCATGATTAGGCACAATTACTTGTTAGGGTTAAGGATTTGAGATATCCAACAGCTAAAGACTTCAAAATTAAGTCAATCCATGATTAAACAAACCTTACAACAAAGATAATGATTTCACTTAGTCCTTGTCGACGGTAGGATCCACGGTCTTTAACCGGTGGATCCCTCTCGAGAGGATCCGTAGGATCCGTGAGATGCAGAGAGCATAAACCACTCCATATTTGAATTCAAGTCACCTTTGGGTCTCCAACCACCTTTAGCATTCATTAATTATCCTCATAGAACCGATCAAACCCCAAAAGCATGCTTAGCCCTTCAAATGGCCAAGAATTTAATTTCCTAATTCAAATTACCTTTAACCAAACAACCTTAGAATTAAGGTACCACTCTCAAATCACATCTCAAAATCAAGAACTAAAAGAGTTCTTACTAGCACCATCACTATGACTAAGGCTCTAGTGCTAACTCATCCACTCAAGAACCACCCAAGAAACTTGCTAGAATCATGCATGAAGTTTCCTCAACCAAATCACCTTGGGTAAGTCCACCAAAGCTAGGATCTCTCCCACACTAAGAAAACCAATCAAACTAATTCACAAGAAGAGTGCTTCCACTAGGATTTCATCACATAATTCTACTATACCCTCCACAACTCAACCTACTTCATTAGTACCTAGAGCCACCTCACAATCATTTCAAGATCCCAACCCACTTCACTTGAACCTCCACTTCAAGAAACTCAAAACCATGACAAAGAGTGCGATCATTGCAAACATGTTGAAAGATTGAAACATGAACTAGATATATTAATACATGAACTACAAGCTCAAACTGAGAATATTTAGGATAACTCATCTCATCACTAAAGATTTTAGTTGAATCTAAAATTTAGGTAATTCATTAGCATTAGTAGTGCTTATATGGCTAAAGTTCTTTCTCTTAGTTTTAGAGATTTGGTCAGGTATCTCTTGTTTTATTGAATGAATACTTATATGCTATGATTATCTTTGTTGTGCTTGATATATTGTACATATATCTCATTTTCTCAAAATAGCATTCCTTGACATTTCTTCAACAACAAGATATCGTCAGCAGATAGCCGGATCCCTTCCAGATAACTAGACGGATCCTCCTTAAAGGGAAGTGGGATCCGTGGTGCAGAGCACAAATTTATACTAACTTGAGTCTCTTTTGCGGAAATTATGCACTATACTCTTGTTTTCTAACCTTTGTTTTGTAGTTATTCAAAATACACATGAAGATATTGACACCATAAAGCTAGGGGGAGCTTTGTGTCAAACAACATTGCAAAATCATTTGCAACTTAATCCAATTTTGGATTACACTTCATGACACCCCATTGCAACATTGCAATATTCAAGGGGAGCACGCTTTCGTCACTTAGACGAACAATTTGCAAACTTAATTGCAAACACAATTAGCTCATTTTACGTTATGTCCTTGACGCCGTTTCAAAGGGATGGACTCGTCAAGGGGGAGTTAAGACGAGTATCATTCCCGTCACTTGCTCTCTTTACATTTTACATTTTTTAATTATTTGTGTTAGTTTCTTTTAACACTTTTGTTTCGACAAAAGGGGAGAAGAAAGTAAAACTACAAATTCAAATTTGTATGCAATTTTAGCTTTTTCCTTAAAATAATTTTATGTTTTGTCATCAACAAAAAGGGAGATTGTTAATACAAATAAGCCGTGAAAACGTTTATTTATATTTTACGATCTTCTAATGTTTTGTCGATAACAAATATAAAATCATTTTAACGAAACAAATAGAGTACGTAAATAGTTTGAGTTAATAGTTTTCTAACACACTTGTTGTCACATAAAACACTAAAACAAGTATAAGTGATTTTATGATTTAGATACATATGTACAACAACTAGTGTTTACATATTGGGTTAAACATATACTTAAACTAAGTACACTAAAATGGGTAAAAACTAAGTGTATGCTAAAATGGGTAAATACAAGTATATACTAAATGGGTAAATACTTGCAAATGGTTTTGACCCCATAACCCATGGTTTTATATATACCACTTAACCAAGTTCATTGTATCTAGAAAGAAAACCATGGATCAACCCATAACCCATGACCCATGACCAAAAATACCCATGGGCAAAGAGGAGCGGACCACGGATCCCAGCGTTGTGCTAGCCGGATCCCTTGTGGTAGGGATCCGTGGGATCCGGAAAGAAGAGAATTTCCTCTATAAATAGAGAGCCATTTCTTCCTATAGGGGCTTTTACACATACTTCCCAAAGTATTCTAACCCTCTAACCTCGGATCTAAGTGATCTATGTAGTTTGTCTTTTGTTTTTGTGTGATCTACTAGGTTCCTCTTAAAGGAGAGATCACCACTCTTGAAGACGCAAGCTCAAAGTCCATGAGTCGCCATGCTTCGTCATCATCAAGACTACTAAGGTTCTCTTGTTGATAGTTCTTCCTTTCTCCATAGATGTTGGGTTGAAGGCATTAGTGAAGAATGCCGAAAGTGTCAAGATGAAAGCATTAGTGAAAGGTGCTCATCATCCATGTCAAAGCATTAGTGAAGGATGCTAAAGGTGTCGAGGCGAAGGCATTAGTGAAGGGTGCAGCGTTGTGTCAAAGGCATTAGTGAAGGATGCCAAAGAATCAAATCAAGTAGCATTTGGGAAGAATGCTCAGGTCGTATAATCGATGAGGTGCATCGTTATACATATATGTATTTGTTTATATACAAGGATGGTGATATCCTTGATGGTGTTGTAACAAGGAGTAGATCTCCTTGAGATTAGGTGTGTGTCGTGAAGGGTAGTAGTTCCTCCATAGTAATGGAACTAGGTGCTTAGCCTAGTACCTAATAAAGGGTAGGCGACGTTGTGAAGGATTAGTTCTCTAAGGTGTGAAAGAACTCGGTGGTTAGCCTAGCAAGTATAAAGGGTAGTGACGTTGTGTTAGGTGTGGTTCGCCTTGGTGTGAAAGAACTCGGTATTTAGCTTTGTCTGGGAAAAGGTTAGCGACGTTGTGAAGGCTTCTCCGCCACAAGGAGTTGGTGTAGTGCTTTACGAACTCTCGAGTAGGTGACTCGGGGGTGGAGTAGGCAAGGAAGGTGTCCTTGTAAATGAACCACTATAAATAACTTGTGTTGTGGTGATGTGCTTCTTACTCTTTATATTTCATTTCACGTTTATATATCCATCTATCAACGTCCAACATAAACAATCAAATAGATTGACATAAGTCGATCTAAATATTTAAAAGGAAGTTTTAAATTGGTAAAACTATTCAACCCCCCCTTCTAGTTTTCCACAGACAGCAACAATGGAATATACCCTGTAGCCTATGCGGTTGCAGAAGCTGAAAGCAAAGACTCGTGGATTTGGTTTCTTGAATGTCTAAGAGACGATCTTGACTTGCAACCAAACTCAAACTACACTTTTATCGTGACAGGCAAAAGGTGATTTTACCATTTAGTTGATTAGATTCACTTGTATTTTCGTTAAATGCATGTTTTATTAGTAAGGAATTGATGTTTATTTGTGCAGGTATCATTCCAAAGATTAGCGAAGTATTCCCTAGTCTTTGAACACAAATATTGTTTGAAGCACATCCATGATAATATGAAATTTCAATGGAATGCTAAAGCATACAAGGAACATTTGTGGAGGCGTGCGGTGACAACAAATCCAACATTTGAGGCGACCATCTTTGGCATTCAGAGTTTTAGCGAACACCTTGCCATGCTTGGTTAAGTAAGATACCACCAACCCATTGGTCAAGGTCGCATTTTTAGGTACCTAACCAAATCTATGTCTACTTGTACATCTTTTGTTCTCGACATTTTTCGTGCACCGACCAAACATGTTGTAGGGAGGGCTCATTCGATGTGCTACTTAATAACATGTGTGAGGTGTTCAATGGGAAACTAGTGGGAGGTAGGCACCAACCCATCATTACCGCTTTGGAATACATTAGAAGTCTTGTATGAAAAGAATAGTGAACGTTGAATTTGATTCAAAAGTGTGCGGACCATTAACACCAAAGGCAACACTCGTGTTAGATGCAATCAAGAAAGAGGCTTATAAGTACACCGCTACGGGTTGAAGGAGAAAAGTATGAGGTTAGTGGATGGGGAGACAAGTGTCTTGTCAATGTTGAAGCTAGGGCTTGTACATGTAGAAGATGGGAGCTTCTGGTATGCCATGTAAACATCTTGTTGCTACTCACCGGTGTATGAGGTTGAATGGAATGCAAATAGGATTTGTTGAATCATGGGCGCATCCATGTTACTTGCTTAAGACTTGGGAAGAAACTTACAAACACCACATCCGGCCCGATAAATGGTTATGAGCATTGGTATAAGTCACGGTGCTTACAACCATTCTTCCACCTAAACATCATAAACCATTAAGTAGGCCACGAAAGAAAAGAACCGGGCTTTTCTTGAAAATGATAATAGTGACAAAACCGGTAACTTGTCACGGTATAGTAAGTGTGGTTTGTGGTATTTGTGGCAATCTTGGACACAACAAGAAAACATGTCTTGGGCGAGGAGGTGTAACGAAGTCAAGGCACTACACAACATCTCAAAAAAAGGTTCATCCCGGCCCAAAAGTTACAAAGAAGAAGGCAAAGGTTACAGGTGACAAGTATGAAGGTAATGATCAACCAAGTGTGGTCCGGTCTCAATCTGGAAGTCAAGTTGATCTTTGCTTCTTGTGGGTCTCCAAAACATTTTGGACTAAGACCAAGATTATAGCGACAAAGCTTTCTTCACCACAAAAAAATCTTGGTTAAGCATATGAAAGCCAATGTTATCCATCGAATATGTATTCCCTAAATATTATTTTGTGTGTTTAAACAATGTATGTTTCGAACTTTGTAGACTACAAAATTTTATGCATTTGGAAATATATCCATTGCGCTATGTATGAAATCATGTCATGTTAGTGTATGGGTTAAATTGTGTGTTTATGGTATTGTTTTAATACAGTCTTCATACATCTGTGTTTTGAGTTGGATACTGTTACTCTATTATCACAAACACTAATGAAGGATCAAAGATAGATGAACAACACCATATCAAGTTTATGTTGACACTCAAAAGTGGTGCCATACATCCATATTTGAGACTTCATATGTCTATGAATCTAGGATTTGTTGAACTTGGATATGGGTTATGAGTTGGATACGGTTATTCTATCATCACAAACATGAATGAAGGATCAAAGATGGATGAACAACACCATATCAAGCTTATGTTGATTCTCAAAAGTGGTGTCTGTTCATCCATCTCAGATCATTCATCCATCTTTGATACTTGGATCTGTGTTTTGAGTTGGATACGGTTAACAAAAGCGAATGAAGGATGAAAGATGGATGAACAACACCATATCAAGTTTATGTTGATACTCAAAAGTGGTGTCATTCATCCATCCTCATCATTCATCCATCTTTGATACTTGTAGCTTTGTTATGAGTTTGATCATTTTACTAAGGTGTGGTTTGAATTAGATAATATTTGTGTGGCAACCGAAAGGGTTTGATCATTTATAAGGGGTAGGAGAAAGTATTAAAGGCATAACACTCATAAGGACTAAAGGATAAAAGTAAAACTACTTATATTGTAGAAGGACCAAACTACATCCAAACTTGACTTTTCAAAAGTCAACCATCGCCACACGCCTACTTACTGGACCATACATACCACCGACTCAAAAGGCAAAACCACCTACATTGCTAACCCACTAGATATACCATATCTGAGATCAGCGATGATGAGTATCCGGGAGAAAACACGTAAGTTCCTCGATCGACAGAGTTTCTCCTTCTCGAGGAGGAGTTCACTAGGGTATCGGCCGAGTAGCCTCTAGCTCATTTGCCTGGCGATTGCGTCTATAGTATCCATGGTCTCGCCGATGAGGCTTGTTGGCATTCTTGCAACGCCTCATTACGGTCGATATGCCTTTGCAGTGAGGAACACCTCCGCTGCGGTGGTGCAATGGTGGATCCAACCACCCATTTATGGGACACCGGATCCACTAAAAATCAAAAACAAACGTTTGAACACACTTAAAAGGCGACTCAAAGATGAAACTATTAACTAAACATGTTAAATTAAAAAATACAAGCATTATTATGTAGAATACTAGCCAACCGAGCAGGACATGCATAGTATCGCTCATGGCGTTGTCATTATTCCAACAAGTTTTAACTACAACTAGCCTACTACAAGCACAACGAACCATTATTACAAGTAGATCGGAAAAATTCGGGATAAGAATTATTTTTGGTTGAGGAGACTTTAGGGATGAGTGGTGAATATGAGTTCTTTTATTAGGCCTATTCTTTCAGTAGCGAATACGGAAAAGTGTATCGATCACGCTTAATAGATATGTTGAAATGGCAAAAGTGCCCTTCGACTAAAGCACAAATGTAACGCCACGAGACGTCCTCGACTAACAAAGAAATGGTTAAACGACTCAGAATGGTGAAAACCTCAAATAAGGACCTCCGACGATAAAAATTCATGAGTTTTATCCATCGCGATCGTCGCGACAACTTTTAGAGACTAACGGTGTATTTTAGTCTATAAAAATGTTACATGTTACGTTACAAAAGCAGTTAACTATGTGCTCCAAACTCCAAAGCAACAATGTTATCCCCTTTTTCTTTTTCTTTAACCAAAAAACATTTCATTTCATTTCATAGCCTTTTTTCATACACCCCTTTTATATTTCTAGGAAACCATTAAACTCCCTCAATCTAACAAACATATACACGTATAACCCTTAAGCTTTCACTCCATCAACCAAACATTGCCAAAATGTTATCCTTTAATCAGCATTGAAATGTGTGACAACAAGAATAACAGAAGAAAGTTGCTTTGCTATGGTGAGTTTGATGAGAGGAGCCATGGCAGCAACAAGCTTCTGCCCTTCACTCCCACTACACTTTAAACCAAAACCCATTTTTAAATCTTCTTTCTCTTTTAGAGTTTTTTCTTCTCAATCATCCCCTGGTAATTATTATTTCATGTCTCTAGTTTTATTGTAGTTTAGAATTATGTAAAGTTTTTACTGTATCAAACTAGCAAATGTAGTAATCAGTTTAGGATGAGTGTTTGTTAGATTATGCGATTGAAGTTAGGCAATGATTACAATGCCAATCATGAACAACAATTGAAAGTACTACATTACGCGCTCCTGTCACAAAATAAGTGTCTACTTCGATAGTGTCGCGTAGTTTTTAGTAAAGTAGATAGATTATATTGTTAACCAATCACATATCTTCCTTATCATGGGGCAAAATATTTGTTTTGGCTTATATAGCGGGCTTATGGCTTATTTGGTTTTCGGCTTATGTTTCATAAGCTCACTTTTTGTGGCTTATTTTGAGATTTTTTGTATATATAAGCTTATCATGTCTGATAAGTTTATATAATCTCATAAGTTTCAAAATAAGCCACAAAAGTGAGCTTATGAAACATGTCGGAAACCACATAAGCCATAAGCCTGCTATATAAGCCGAAACAAACACCCACTTAAATAGTAAGGTGGGCACTTATTTTGGACGTGGCCTAGTGGATAGGCACTAGATAGTAAGGTTCAGACCTGACTAGGTACACATCTTGGGGTGGCCCGGGAAAGTGTTGGAAACGGTCGATACCCCGATTAGGCCACGTGCATCTTGGTTAAAGACTCGCCCCACCTGAATAGGGGAAAACCTCATCCGTTTGACCCTATTAGGAGTATTAGGTTATTCACAAAAAAGAAAAAAAACTACTAAACATTATGATTTTCATTCATAAAGTACTTATTAAAATAACTTATCAGCTTATTATGTTTTGAAGTTTTGATACAACTTATTAATACTTATCCAAGCTGTTTCCAGATGATTGTTTGGTGACATTTTTTACGTCTATAATCGGAAAATTTGGCAAACACTCAAAAATAGCCTATAAAGTTATCAGCTTATTGCGTTTTGATATGGCATAAGCATAAACACTATCAACTTAATCGTGTTTTGATACAACTATAAGCTAATAAGCACCTTTGTATAAATGCGTATGCTTTTAATAAGCAATGCCAAATTCCAAGAGTGTTCAGATTTAACATCATTGTTTTTGTGTAATTTGTCTTACATGGCTATCAGACTTGGCCCTATTATGAAAATGATGATGAACGGAGTTACAACTTTTTCTTTTACACAGTGTCACACTGAGTATTACTAACTTTGATGAATCAGTTCATTTTCTTGTGCGATTATGTCCCGTCTATTCGTTGATTTATTATTATTATTATTATTATTATTATTATTATTTTATTTTTATTTTTATTTTTTTATTATTTTTTTTTTTGATATTTGTGACAGATGAAAGTCCTACACGTGTGGGGTTTCTTGGTCTTGGAATTATGGGCTCTCCAATGGCACAAAATCTGATAAAAGCCGGGTATTAATTCTGCTAATCATATTTCTCGAGCCATGTGTTATGGCCCTATTTAGCAAAAACATTCTGTTCTTCAGTTCGTTACAGTAAAATTGTGGCGTTTATACTTTTTTGCTGGCTTGTTGTAGATGTGATGTGACTGTTTGGAATAGGACCAAGAGCAAATGTGATCCTCTTATCGATCTGGGTGCAAAGTAAGTATCCGCAAGCTACTTTTACTATCTTTATTGTTAAACAAGTATTAAGGTACGTTTGCTTCAAAATTTAAACACTGTTTTCTAGTCTCAGTGAAGGTATAATTTGGTTTTGTAAATGACCCTCTAATCATTTCAGCTTCATAAAATGCCAATGAGATAATCCAATATTTACATCCATATCAATAGCTAGTTTTCTTGCAATAACACGTAAGTACTACTCCAAATTTGCTCATTTTAACATTAATATTCAGAAAATCATAACTACAAAAGGCACATCCAATTATCCAAACACCTCTAGGCAGTAATTGTATATAATTAAAACACTCTTCATAATAGAAATTGATACATAATAAAAAAATATAGTAACACAATTCGTGTCATTTATGTGCAGATATAAGTCATCTCCTGGGGAAGTAGCAGCATCTTGTGATGTCACGTTTGCGATGCTTGCTGATCCTGAAAGTGCAGTGAGTATGTCATATTACAGTGTTTTTCTTATAAATAATATAAGTCCGTGGTAGCTAACTGTGGTAGCTTTGACAATCAGTTGGCTGTTGCTTGTGGTGAAGACGGGGCTGCAAGTGGAATGAGTTCAGGAAAAGGGTATATATACCTCTTGCTGCAATAAACGCATTTAAAATACCCTTTTTTTAATATATTTAAGAGCTTGATACATATAATCTGAGTTACTTTTAATGGTGCATTGTACATATCTGTACATGTGGCAAAATGGGTCGGTTGGGTAATGGGTCAAAACTGGTTGTTTTGATCTACCAAAAATTTTGTTTAATTTATAACTACATAAAACTATGCTATAGAAATTATTACCTTCTTTCTTAATAGATTGATCTAGGAGAACTAAGTATTTGAATAAACTTTTTCCATGAGTTACCGACCCATTTCAATTTAGCCAAGTCTATAAATTTGAGCTGCTTTGACCCATTGCAGATAAGATATAATCTGAATCTCAGTAAATGAGTCGCAATCGCGATCTTTACATGTGACCAGTACAATAAACGAAAGGCGGCAATTTTCATGAGAAAACTTTGTGAAGGTTCATTGGTTGCTTGTAGGTATGTAGATGTCTCAACTGTCGATGGCCCCACTTCCAAATTGATCAATGAACAAATAAAAGAAACTGGAGCACTGTTTTTGGAGGTGACTAATTCTCTTTTGTTATAGAGATTCAGAAATCTACACAACAGTATGACAATTTTTACCTATTTTCATTGCATATTGTCAAAACAAAAACGATTTTTTTTTTTTTTTTTTTTTTTTTCCATGTTTCAGGCTCCAGTTTCTGGGTCTAAAAGCCTGCAGAGGACGGACAACTAATATTTCTCACCGCAGGTAATATTTGATGAGCTAAAGCTATTAATCTTAGCTTCAGTTTTGATATTTGAAACATATCTCTGCCCTATATTCAGGTGACAAGTTGTTATACGACCAAGTTGCTTCATACTTGGACATTATGGGAAAGGTACTCAATTTTCAGTTACAGTTTTATTTGACCCATGATAACTGAGTAAAAAAGTAGTAACCAACTTTGTTCCAGTATCGGTTTTAGGTAACCAATTATTTTTGCCGAGACACCCATGTAAGTTTCAAAAAGTTCCGAAACATTGACGTGGCGCTAGAAAACTGGTTATCTTATGTAATTACTTAAACCAATTTCTTTTGAAACTTCAGTGTCTCTTCATGGCCAAAAGTTGGTTACCTAAACCTGTTGGTTACATGTATTTGCACAATGCAGTTCGCCAATTTGATACCTATCCTTGAGCAGTGGTGCTAGAAAATCAATTAAGCGGAGCAAGTTAATATAAATTGATCTATTTTGGGGTCGGCGAAAGTTCTTTAAGCTATGTTTTTATACTATAAATTTTTGAGCATTTCTTTAGCTGGTTTTTCTCTGAAAAACAATTGATGTTTTTGCTTTTGCTCTTCAGTCTAGATTTTACCTAGGAGAAGTTGGAAATGGAGCTGCTATGAAACTTGTTGTAAACATGATCATGGGAAGGTATAGTGCAAATTTTACTCTTTTTCATATTTCGTGTTAAGCAATTTCTTTCTATGTGTATTAACTACTGTATTAAGCTTAATTCTTTTTACTGTTTGCAGTATGATGACTTCTTTTGCTGAAGGTCTGCTTCTTAGTGAGAAAGTAGGACTTGACCCAAGTGTGGTTGTGGAGGTACTCTGAAATTGCCTACGTTTTTTTCTTTTTATTTGTCCTTGATCAAACCGTGTATGCAAAATCTGCAATGCCAAAAAGTAGAGTGTTAAATTTAACACACATGTAAATATGAGTTATAGTTTGTTTTTAAACTGTTTTAATGCATATAATATAAAAGTTGGCTACAAAGGAAACGGGTCAAACGAGCTCAATGAGTTAAAAATGCTGGCAGATCAACCCAATTTAACCTATCTCTGAATTTTACGCGTTTGTGGCCTGTTTTGCCATCTAAACCGGATCCAACTCTTTTGTTATTCTTTTGGTGTAATTAAAGCAACCATCTCTAAATCTAGTAATGCATTTAGAATCCTTTTTTCAGGTAATCTCGCAGGGTGCCATTAGTGCACCAATGTTCTCACTAAAAGGCCCTGCAATGGTTCAATCCAAATACCCTACTGCTTTTCCCTTGAAGCATCAGCAGAAGGTATGGCTTATAACCTTTATTTTACCCGTCAATTTTTTAAATTGGATCCTGATATGCCCATGACCCAACTAATTTCAGTAACTCGATCATAACCCAAATGCCCAATTATTTGTAATCGTTGCAGGATATGAGGCTTGCTTTGGGATTAGCTGAATCTGTCTCTCAGTCAACACCAATTGCAGCTGCTGCAAACGAGCTTTACAAGGTGGCTAAGTCTCATGGTTTAAGTGACCACGACTTCTCCGCTGTTATTGAAGCACTTAAAGTCAAACTAAAAGATTAAACAATAACACTACTTGCAAATTTTGGCTTTTTCGGCAGTCACCCTTCTGGCTCTCAGGTTTAGTATGCGGTATTCGTGTATGTTTCATGCATTATTTTCCATTGAAATGCAAAGATCGTATGATCACTGTAGATTTGCCTCACTGAACATATACATTACGGCATTATGAACCTTATGTCATTAGTCTTAATTCCTAATGAATGGGTTGTATTTTGACTAGTTTCCTTCGTTACAAAAAGTTTCTTGGATATGTACCACCATTGTAAATCTGCAAAAAAATTTAGTTTTTAAGACTGAAAATAATAAAGTATCAAATTTGAGGTAAACTGAAGCAACCAAGCATGTGCATACGCTCCTGTAGCTATATATGTTTCAGTTCTATTGTACTATTAAGTTGAGTCTTGGTTGTTTTTGGTCCAATCTTGATAAGTTGGCTCACTTTTGCTGGTCCACTCTTAGTTGTAGGTTTAATAATTAATACTACTAATCAATGCCTTTATGGTGGTGTTTGTCATGTTTATAACATGCTACTTTTATATATATGTTTTCATGGTTTGAAAAAAAGCAGGTTTTGTGACATGGTAGACATAGTAATACACTGATATAAATGTGGTGGTTGAGGTATATTTAATTCATATGACCATCTTTGAAACAATGAAAATATCTTCAATCATTGTCACTTTTATACTCCTGCAAATTAAAAGCTCACATGGTGACATTTTACTTTTTTACTCTATGGTATTTAGTACACAAGATTGAGTTTTATTGAGGTTGATACGAACAATACTTTCTGGTTGTTATCATAATTGAAAGGTATTATTCTTGGCATTTAATAATCTTTTATGCTGTCCCATGTTTGTAGAGTTATAGTTCAGCTTATATGAATTTAGTTTTTGGAAATAAATCAGATCTTTTTCCAGAAAACAATGAGTGTGATATGAATATATGATTAATGTTTATGCTAGAACAAAACACATTTTGTTTGACTATCAATGTAAACTGTATGATATTTTTTCGTATACGTAGTACAAAATTTGCAACGACGTATCTTGCTCAATACAAGTATGTCTTACTCTTACCTTGAGGAGACTCTTTGGCATATTCAAAGAAATAATCGCACTAATCTTGTAGAGGAAGATCCTCCGTGGCTAGTCTGCGCTCTTTGGACGTTGCAAACTTAGCGAGAAACTGAAACTATGAATGGCAATGAGTCGGGTTCGGGGCGGGTTTTAGTGTATCCGTACCCGCACCCGTTTATAATATCCAGATCCGTACCCGTCTCGTTACTCGGTTAATATTATCAATCGTTTTTTTGTGTTTCCTTGCGGATATCGGTTCCCCAATTGAATATTCTATGGACAAATGGCGAGTATCAAGATTAAGTCACACTGAAACCCACCGACAAAACAAAGCAAAACATCCTAATTTGATTTGATCATTAAACTTTCAAAATTTAAATTTATAACAATATCTTTATTTTAGTTTTACATCCTTATTTTCATGTTAGCTAAAATATAACAAACTCTCCATTTAAGTAGCACTTCTTTTGTTAACTAAACATTATCATGTTGCATGTTGAATGAGTCAAAACTTGAATCATAGACATTTTGAAAATAGAGAACATATATATCGACTAGATGAAGCGCAGCAATGCAGCGGCTGATTCCTGGGCAGATAATTAACAATTGCGATATTGTGGTAAGTGTTTCATAACGTCGATAATTCAATTGAAGAAAAAATTAACACGTATCGAAAAGGCATATAAAAGTATTTATTGAACCGAAAATAAAACATTACATGATTAGGAGACAACTAACAATACACGTTACTCGTCATGTAAAATTTCTTAGTACACGGCATATGAGGTGTTGAATCCTCTTTGACCGAACTCTTTGATTGACTTCACTTTGTAGTTATCATCCATCAAGGCATGGTATTTGACCCAATCAAAAAAACTTCAAACCTAAGAAACTTAACAAAAATATATACACCGGTTGTATAATGTATTTTGACCAAATTATTTCAGAAAACTTTGTATATCTTTGAAATTAATGCGCCGGAACAATCAACGATTAAAGCACCAATCAATCACCATCATTATAGCAATATTTGGAACACATATTTGTATTTAACGTATTTAATGCGCAAGAACGAGAACAAAAAAAATGAACCCCGTGACTATATAATAAATCGATACAATGTTTTGTGATTGTAAACATTCAAGTTATTCACAACAATATCTCTGCAATTTCAACTATATATAAATGTCAAAACAATATTTTTAGAAATCATATGGTCATTGCACACATTTAAATATTTAATAACTGAGATCGCACATGATACACACACTATAAAGTAACATAACAATAAAAAATAAGTATTAATATGGTGCCTTATAAAATAAAAGATATTGATAAACTTTTAGAAATTATTAGTGTTAAGATTAAATAAATTAAAAAATATATACTCTTTTGGGAAAATTACAATAGTAAAAGTTGTCAAAAATTGTCATACATTTCTTTCAAATTTTAGGTGTGAATTGTTATGGTAGCTATTTTATTATGGGCAAATTTTTGAATTTTATGTAGAAATTTTAGTTTTAAAGAAATTTTAGAAATTTAACATTACTCACTTTTTAAGTTTCAAAATTATTGATACATGCTTTGTATGTATAATAAAATAATTATAAAAAAAAAAAAAAAAAAAAAAAAAACCCTTGTATTGACTTTCCAACATTGAATATGCCAAATCGGTTTTCATTTAATATTAGTTTGAATTTTAATGGTAATTATATATACATATAGTTAAAGGCAGATCCGTGACAAGAACGGTGATTTTATAGCGACAGATCGTTTAGTGATAAAAAATGTTTATGGTTATAAACGAAAAATAATAAAAGTTTGAAGATTTGGGTATTAAACATAATGTTTTGAAACCCGGGTCGACCGGGTGGTTCAACTGGTTGAACCGTTTTGGTCGAAAAACAGATCGATTTAAACCGGGTCAACCCAACGGGTTTGGTTGAACACGGGTAAAATTAAACCAGGTCAACCCGTCGGGTTTGAAGCGTCCCGTGTTAACCCGGTTTTCGATGTGTATTAATAGTTTACTTTTGAAATATATGTTTTCAAAGTTTCTATTTTTAGTTTCAACATTTCACTTTTTGTGTTTTCCTTTATATATAGTATACGCTGGTACTGTGATGATTAATCGAGAAAGCAGATCTCGATGAGGCCTGATTTACCGGTTTGTATCGGTTTCAACGGTCTTCTCGGTTCATTTTGGATGACTTTTATCGATTAGCCGAACCAATGGCGAAACCGGTTCCCGGTTGAACCCGTTGGTCCGGTCCGATCCAGTTTTCAAAACTATATGTACCATCAACTTGTTAGCTTGTATGAAACTTTGTGTGTTTTATTAATTTGTATAATGTGTATAATAGCATGTACTTTTATAACAAATTAGTGTGTGTAATTATTTTATATTCTGGATTTTGTTGAAGCTTGTTTAAATTGTATATTGTGAAAATTTTATTGTACTTTTTAGTATGGGGTGTTTTAATTGTTTGTATTTAATTTGGTAGATATGCTTTTAGTTGGTTGTACAATATGAATAAATAAATGTAATTTTAAGTAATGAGGTATTTTAATAAGAGTATTAATTACATTATACATTTCTCTCACCTTTGACTTTCAATTTTCAACTTTCAATTTTCACTTTCACCTTTGACCATTTTTCTATTTTATATAGTAAAGATATTGTAGTTCAGTCGGTTTTTTTCATCATGTAGTTTTATGTGTAGGCCAATATGCTTGTTCTATGAAAAAAATTACAAAAGAATTCAGTCACATAGATAAGTGGTTCCTTTATTACTTGTTGACCATATATACTTACATCACATAGATAAGTGGAATAATTGTTGTTGTTGAGGAGATTATTGTTGTTAAGGGTATTGTTGAGGAAAATAGTTGAAATACGGTGGTTGAGACATGATACTTTGTGTGGTTATGTTGTATCTTGTAGAAGATTAAGAAGTGTGATGTAGTGTTGATGTGGTATGCTACTTGGTTTGAAATTAGAAATATGTCTGAAATTCTAACAAATCCGAAACTTTTGTGCAAATACGAAAGTTAATGTAGCAAATCCGAAAAAGCTAACAAATCCGAAAATTTTGGCACAAATCCGAAAGATTTGTAACAAATTCGAAAGATGTACAAATCCAAAAAAATTGGAACAAATCTGAAACTCTAACTTACAAATTAGAAATATTTCTCAAACTCGAAGTGTTTCTCAAACTTATACAAGAGAGAGAAGCACTGAGTAATCCAAAGACTTTGAAGTAGTTGTCGTAGTAACAAATCCGAAATATGTCCGAAAGTGAGGGTTTTGCAAATCCGAAACTTGTGACGACAAATTTGAAAGTTGCACAAAAATTTCAAACACTAAATTTCACCAAAAACGTTTTTTAACTCGATTTTCTTGTACAACTAGGCTTAACAAATACTAAAACTAAATGAAAGTTGCAAACTTTATCGAATTTAAAACATATTGTGACAAATACAAAAGTTGGTTTTTTGAAACTTTTATAACTAAATTCTCAACTTTAAGCCACAAAGCTTGAAACTTTCTTGTTTCACGTTGTTTGTAACACTTATTTGTAATCAAAAGAGTGTTAAAACAAGGAAAAAAACAAGAAAAAGAACCAAGTTCGAAACTTAACGAGTAGATTTAAAAATAGCCAAACTTCGAAAATCAACACACACACTTCAAAAGCGATTTCTAGCGATAGATACCACTTGTGGGTTCCCAATAATGATAAACTAACACATATTTCTAGAGAGAGAAAGTTAGAGAGAGAAAGATAATGGAATGAATCATTCTTATGATAATAAGGAACTAATTTTGCATAAAATGAAACCAACACCCTTAAATGAGGGTTTACAATGTATATATAGTAGTAGAGCTAGGGCTACGCCCCATGTCGGCTTTTCTAGAAACATTTCCAAAGCCAATGGGCTTACTACATAGGCTAGTGGATTAATTACAAACTTACAAGCCTTAATATGACAACCTACTACATAATATAATGACCGACACTTTATATTGATTACACGTAATCCCAACTGTCAATTGTGCATGTGGGTAACCTGTCTATCCATCTTTTGGCTGCTCTAGTGAGTGTCATATGGAATACTCGGAGCATGACAACATCATGAGAGACAATATGAGTGTTGAAAAGACTCACGATGTACAAAACATTGCCCACGTGCTCATGAGCATCGTCGGTCTTGATTCTAGAAAAGGGTGCTTCCCTTAATTCCCGCGTGAGTTGGCTCTTGATTTCGAACTTAACATTGTTGCCAATTTCCAGTCTTACAACCCCCGGTCCTTGATCTCCTCGAATCAAAGCAAGGCACTCCTCGAGTGTGAGTGTGTTGATGTCGATGTCTTCTATTGCAATCCTGAAAATTTAAGAATAAGATAAAGAACAAAAAATAAACAAAGAAAACAACTAAAACATAAATTGAAAAAACTTAAATTAAAATCCTATTTAGCTCCCCGGCGGCGGCGTCAAAAAAACTTGATGCTTATTTTCTAGAACAGGTTTTAAATTTATAATGACTCATTTACTTATGATCTGCAATTGCACTAACGGACAGTGTACCCGGTTATATGTAGTATAGTAAATGGTAAAACCGAGGTCGTCCCAAGAGCTATAGGCGGAATCTAATTAAAGTTCTAAATGTCACAGGAATTATATTTAGATTGAATTGATAATTTTGAAACGAAATGTGAAATTAATCAATTGTAGAAGAATGTGCTAACTTAGTTACTACATAATCATGCAATGATCTATTTCCTATGTGCAATGTCTATGTCTCGCCTTATATAGTGGTTCTAAGTCATTAGGCCCGAATGGTCATCGTGACCTAACCTATAGTCCGTAGATTCTAACCATGATGGTCACGATGGTCGAGTGTCTAGTTTTTAGTCATTAAGCACCAACTATCTCTGAGACCTATCTAGTGTCATTTGACACTTAAACCCTCATTTAGTCCACGTAAGGTTTACCCGCACTTCTTAACTATTTTAGTGTAGGTAGTCATATGGTCAATTCCCATACAAAGATGATGGTCACACCTCAAGTAACCTAATAGGCTAGAATTCAAATGGTCATTTACTAACTAGCATTTTAGAGTTTACCTTAGCTTCAACACTACCAAAACACGGGGATTCAATGATAGGCTAATAAAATATCCACATTGTAACACCCCCAATTTCGTGATACGCAGCGGAATTCAAACTTGGTGCTACTTCATGGCACAACAGTCATAACAATAGAAAACGATCTCTAAAGGAGTCGTTTAAAAAGGATTTATCATTCAAATTATTCAAATATATCAGAGTTTACAAAATAGGTCATAGTTGGTTTCATTGTTTACAAAATACATCAATATAAAGTCTTTGATGTTTTGTGAATGATAAAATATTTATAGCCTTCTTGATCTAGTCCTTGCTCTTCCGTGCCTCCGACATTATGGACCGAAATACATGCTTAAAACCATCAACACAAAGGTTGAGTGAAATTCATCGAGTTTAGGAAATCAGTTGAACACATAATGTTTGTAGTGTGAGTTATAAATTCGCACCAATGGTTTGAAAACCAAAACAGTTATTATTAGACTAAACATGATGCAATCAAGGCGTTAACGTGTTCCAAAATTAATTGGAGAAAATGTCGGTGCGTGCCCTATCAGGTAAAATTGCCGTTTTTACAAATGTTACTCAAATATAGTGCGTTTGTTTACCGGACCTAGTCAACACAAACGGGATTCGTCAATCCCAATAGATCTATTCACAATATTCGCGCCCACTCTCACATAGTGATTAATGATTCATGATTAAGGGACTTAAGTTTGGCAAATGCGGTAACTTAGTGCTAATAACAATCAGATAAGTATACAGTTTGAAAACAATGTGTTCGATTTAAAATAAAGCATGTATCTCCCCCAAAGAGTTTGTAAACCAATTAAGTAATAGAAAGTGGGGCTATGAACTCACCTCAGAGTAAATGATATCAAATGTATAATGAGAATGATGGATATGCCGTGAGAACTTCTACATGCAACCTAGAATAGGATGTTGCGACTTAGGTTTGAAATAATGATGCTAAAGAAATAACAAGCCTATATACGTCTCTATGTTGACCATGATGTAGTACATGGTTTTTGTGTATGTCGTTTATAGAAATGGTCTAGTTGTGAAAACGTATTTAGTTTATAGATATCGTTCTACCGTTCGGGCCATCATGATTCAGAGGTCATGTAGTAAACGTTCGAGGAGCTAGGACACTTTAAATCGTAAATCCAGCAACTCGTCGATACGTTTTACTCAAATGAAACCCCTCACACGAAGCTCCCTAGTTTTGTAGCACTTTAATAGATAAGACATTTGTTTTGTTTATATTTCATAAGTGTCAAAAATGTCCATATGGTTTACAAACATAAGTTACATGTTTGTTTGGTTATGATTAGAAAATCATAATGGTTATCACAAGTATCATTATAATTTATATCATAAGTGTTTAAAGAAAAGTTTACAAGTTTTCTAAATTGTAAAGTTGGTTATTACAAGTATAGTTTCATGGTTTATCGAGGGAGTAGATCCAAATTGTATTGTATACGTTTAGGTTTGTCAAGGCTAAGGCCTTTGGTTTACGGTCTCGGCTTAGGAAGCCTTGAGGCTTTAGCCATGGCCTTGCCGTGGCTTTGGTCTTGAGACTCAGCCTTGACCTTAGCCGTAGCCGTGGTCTTGGCTTATGGCCATTAGGCCTCTTGGTTTGCTTTTAGTTGTGACAAAAGTATAGTTGTAAGACTATATAAAGGGGCAGTTTCTGTTTTTGAAAGATAATTTGCTATTTATGCATTTTCAAGGTTCGAGCTTCTTTACGATTGAAGGAAAACGGCGTTCCGGACAACTTTCGTGTTTTAAATTTTTGATGATTCGGACCAGAAGTACCACTTTTAAAACGGCAGAACCAAAACAGTTTCAATATGGCAGTTTTGGCGTTTAGGTTTCGCTAACTTCTTTTGCCTATAACTTTTGACTCGTTTGTCCGTTTCGGGTGATTCAAATTGCTACGTTTTTGTTTTAATATTATCTACAAGAATATGAAAAGTATCAGATCTATATGTGGCCGATTTTGTGGAAACCTTGTACAAAAGTTTATCATTTATACACTTACTAACCCAAGTTTTACATATAGGTTCTTATAACTTGTTTTAAAGATTTTTGTACATCATGATCCAACATAGTAACTATATATATAGCATAAAATAGTTAAGATTATGAATAATAAAGATGAGATAATGGTGGTGATAAGTTGCTTACAACTTTTGGCTTTCAATAAGAAAGGAGTAACTAGTAAGGATCGGACTTTGATTGATCACTTAAGACTTCGGATTGAGCTAGCTTTCTACACCTTGGCACCCTTGTAATCTTGAAGATTTGGTGATGAAGTACTAAGTGAATTGAGTGGATTTAAACTCAAGAAGATCACTTAAACTTGCTAGAGATTTGATGTAGTAGCTTGATCTTTGGAACTTCCTTGCATAAACTTGGAGTTTATAGATCAAATGATGGAAGATGTGTATGATTTGTGATATGAACGACCAAGAACAGAATATGAGGGTTCTTAAGATGCATTTTACTTGCTATTTATAGGAGGGTAAGTTTGGTTAACCATATATTGGGTTAATTATTAACCATGGTTAAGTTAGGACACTTGTAATGATCTAAATGAACCATGGTTAGGATGATGCCACCAAAAAGATGACTCTCCCCCCTTATGTCAGCCATGAAGTTATTATAAGGCTTAGATGATAAGTCTTGGTCTTATCTTGAGTTTAGAGTAAGTTTTGGTTCCGTTAAATGCCAACCGTAAGTTGTTAAGCCATAAAACGTAAAACCGGGTATCTTAAAAATACGAAACTTACAGGAATGATGAGACTCATCATTATACTTCATCTAAAAATATAAATTAGGTGATAAGTCTCATTGGATGCAAAAACGCTGATTAAAGCTGGAAATACGGGTAAAAAATGCGTAATTCGCAGTTTATCGGAAAAGAACGAAATTTCAGGGAAACGGCCGTGAATTTATTTAGAGTAGACTAAAATTAGTCTAAAAGTGATATGAGATGTTAAAATGTGGTTTTCGTCATACGCTGGATAACTTACGATTATTCGTGAAGTTTAAAAGTTCGCGATTTAAGCAAAAATGTAGAATGTACAAGGTTAATTCCTTTATGGTCAAAGGAGGAGGAAATATGTTTGACTTTTCCAAAATGTAAAAGTGTCAAAAACATATTAGAAACACAAAGGGTGAATCGTTAACCCCGGATGTAAGTACAATTGTTTAAAACGTAAGTTTAGTTTCGTTCAATGTGAGGTTTATTTGGTAACATAAAATAAATCTTAAAAATTCTCAAATTAATCATGAGTGATCTAAAATTTATCCGATGCGATGAAAATTGTGAGTTGGTTTTCGTTATGCGCGTGATGTTTAAATGGTGTCAGTCAAAACGAAATTTAAAACGATGTTTTCTTAATAACTCTGCGAAAATGATCTAACGATTGTCGAACTCTCGGTCATTACTAAAATAATTTATCTTACGAGAATATGAAATAAAAATTTTACGGGATGAATAGTGAAAGTTAATAGTAAATTCTCAAAAATGAAAAGTAACCTAAAATGCGGGTGGTTCTGGTCTCACCATTTAATAGAATTCGTCCGAATTCAATGTGTGTTACTAATGTTGAAGTGTCTAGGAAAATATGTTTATATCGCGAATCCTAATCTTTGCGTTATCAAGTTTCGGTCATAGAATGTATTATGTACCATGTGGCTTAAGTTGATAACCTAAAGGGTTTTGTTAAAATCTTATAGAGTCCAATATACCTAAAGTTTGGCTTTTCCCGATTCTCAAACGAATCATATCTTATTATATCGAGGCTATAAATAAAACCTTAATTTCTAACATGGAGTTTTTGGTGATAGTGTGCGGTATCGAGCCTAATTTGTATTTGTATGGTTTCCTTAGTTGTTTCGTGGGTGATCTCTGAACACCTTAGTCCATCAAATGGTTAACTAACACTTTCGTCTATAAAGTGCCTCAAAATGGAATAGTTTTGTTGTTGTTAGGATAACTGTTGTTAATCAAAGGTGTAAGATATTGTTGATGTGAAATGGTTTGTAATGATGTTGTAGGAAAGTCTTGCTAGTGGCAAGTGGTTATCCAAACCATTTCCAAAGTTGATCATGTCTTAGGTGGTTTCGAGATGAATGCTATATCGTATAGTGTTTATGTCTACTAGTGTTTCAAAGAAACGTGATACTGTGAAGTTTTACATACTGACTTTCAATGGGGTTCAGATAATGATGTGATATGTTGACGATTAGAAGAGTGTAGCGTACGCTTACCATTATTCTTAGGTGGAGATGTCAAGTTTGTTTTAAAATCAAAAGTGAATTTTAAAGGAATATGGCGGAATGATATCCTTGAACCTAATCAGGCTAGTACTTCTAAGAAATGACGAGAAGATTTGATGACTATCCCAAGATAGTAGTTCGGATTATCTCATGTATGAAAATTTCAAGAATGAAATTAGGTAGTATAAATAAGATGTTAAGATCTCGCTGAGTGGTAAGACACTATCGTGTCTCTAGATCTTTTTAATGAATTCTGGTGGTTTATCGAGTTTAAGTAGGAAATCAACCTGAATATAACACTTGTATAACTATTCTAAGTATTTGAAAATTTTAAGTCGAACATAGTTAGTCAGACTATGTTCCACTATCCGTAGGCTAAATATAGGTGACTAGACTATATTTAGCCAATGTTCGATAAATTTTCCAAATACCTAAATTAGGTATACTTGTGATATGTCCATAGCTTTTGAGAAATTGTCCACTAAGCAAAGGCGATATCAAACCATCCAGTTGCAAGTCCTGGTCATAAAAGACTTGTAACATATGTTTTCACATTCCATTGCATAGAAGATAGTATGGGTAGATACGTGTGGAAAGGAAATTTTAAGTAATTCTAAAATAGTCTATACTTGGCTAGAATTACGAACCTTTAACAATGAAGGTTTCAGAAGAGAATTTTGATGAATGTAAAGAAAGTTGCTGAATTTCAGCTTTTGTAGATGATGAGTTAGTTTATCTTTTAGAAATCCCATTTCTTGTATTTCCATTAGGGAAATTGATAGATTGTGACGGGTTTCATGTAAAAGAATATCATATAAGGTTTTATAAGATAATTTGTAGAGACTTTGTATAACTTACAATGTCTGTGAAGTAAATTAGACCATTGTGTAACTCATAATGTTTTGAGAAATGATGGAGAGATCATTGTGTAACTCACAATGTCTAAGGAATAAATGAGACCACTGTAGGATTTAAGGTGTCTAAGAATGTAATAGAGACCATCTGAGGATTTACGATTGTGCGAGAATGTAATAGAGACCACCTTATCTCACGGTGTCTTGAAAATGAATGAGACCATTGTATCTCACAATGTCTAGGAAGTAGGAAAGACCATTGTAGTCGGTTACAATGTCTTGGAGGAAGTTTCGTAATCCTAAAATGCATGAGTAGAAGCATGATTGGGAGATTGGGAAAATATGATTGTCTTAGTAATGCCTTAGAATAGGCATACGATATATGTTTAGTCTATCGTTTAGCTAAAATGATTGAAAATAAGTCAAGTGTATATATCAATATACTAGTATGTTTGTATAGCTTAAAATGCCAAAAAGTCACATAATCGTCTGGAGGATGGAAGGCACGAAGAACGGAAGGCTATAAAATGTTTTTGTTTGTAAAAGTAGTTATAGTTTAAGTCTCGATTAGACCCGTTTCTCTATAACTGCGGCTCTGATACCAATCTGTAACACCCCCTTTTTCGTGATACGCAGCGGAGTTCAAACTTGGTGTTACTTCATGGCACAACAGTCATAACAATAGAAAACGATCTCTAAAGGAGTCGTTTAAAAAGGATTTATCATTCAAATTATTCAAATATATTAGAGTTTACAAAATAGGTCCCAATTGGTTTCATTGTTTACAAATACATCAATATAAAGTCTTTGATGTTTTGTGAATGATAAAATATTTATAGCCTTCTTGATCTAGTCCTTGCTCTTCCGTGCCAGCTTCCGACATTATGGACCTGAAATACATGCTTAAAACTGTCAACACAAATGTTGAGTGAAATTCATCGAGTTTAGGAAATCAGTTGAACACATAATGTTTGTAGTGTGAGTTATAAATTCGCACCAATGGTTTGAAAACAAAAACAGTTATTATTAGACTAAGCATCATGCAATCAAGGCGTTAACGTGTTCCAAAATTAATTGGAGAAAATGTCGGTGCGTGCCCTATCAGGTAAAATTGCCGTTTTTACCAATGTTACTCAAATATAGTGCGTTTGTTTACCGGACCTGGTCAACACAAACGGGATTCGTCAATCCCAATAGATCTATTCACAATATTCGCGCCCACTCTCACATAGTGATTAATGATTCATGATTAAGGGACTTAATTTTGGCAAATGCGGTAACTTAGTGCTAATAACAATCGATAAGTATCTGATTTGAAAGCAATGTGTTCGATTTAAAATAAAGCATGTATCTCCCCCAAAGAGTTTGTAAAACAATTAAGTAATAGAAAGTGAGGCTATGAACTCACCTCAGAGTAAATGATATCAAATGTATAATGAGAATGATGGATATGCCGTGAGAACTTCTACAAGCAACCTAGAATAGGATGTTGCGACTTAGGTTTGAAATAATGATGCTAAAGAAATAACAAGCCTATATACTTCTCTATGTTGATCATGATGTAGTACATGGTTTTTGTGTATGTCGTTTATAGAAATGGTCTAGTTGTGAAAACGTGTTTAGTTTATAGATATCGTACTACCGTTCGGGCCATCATGATTCAGAGGTCATGTAGTAAACGTTCGAGGTGCTAGGACATTTTAAATCGTAAATCCAGCAACTCGTCGATACGTTTTACTCAAATGAAACCCCTCACACGAAGCTCCCTAGTTTTGTAGCACTTTAATAGATAACACATATGTTTTGTTTATATTTCATAAGTGTCAAAAATGTCCATATGGTTTGCAAACATAAGTTACATGTTTGTTTGGTTATGATTAGGAAATCATAATGGTTATCACAAGTATCACTATAATTTATATTATAAGTGTTTAAAGAAAAGTTTACAAGTTTTCTAAATTGTAAAGTTGGTTATTACAAGTATAGTTTCATGGTTTATCGAGGGAGTAGATCTAAATTGTATTGTATACGTTTAGGTTTGTCAAGGCTAAGGCCTTTGGTTTACGGTCTCGGCTTAGGAAGCCTTGAGGCTTTAGCCATGGCCTTGACGTGGCTTCGGTCTTAAGACTCAGCCTTGACCTTAGCCGTAGTCGTGGTCTTGGCTTATGGCCATTAGGCCTCTTGGTTTGCTTTTAGTTGTGACAAAAGTATAGTTGTAAGACTATATAAAGGAGCAGTTTATGTTTTTGAAAGATAATTGGCTATTTATGCATTTTCAAGGTCAGAGCTTCTTCAATACTGAAGGAAAACGGCGTTCCAGACAACTTTCGTGTTTTAACTTTTTGATGATTAGGACCAGAAGTACTACTTTTAAAGCGGCGAACCAAACAGTTTCAATATGGCGCTTTGGCGTTTACGTTCGCTAACTTCTTTTGCCTATAACTTTTGACTCGTTTGTCCGTTTGGGTGATTCAAATTGCTACATTTTTGTTTTAAGAGTAAATTACACCGTTCGTCCTTGTGGTTTGCGTTGACCGCAGGTTTCGATCCTTTGACCAAAAAGTTGCACCGTTAGGTCCCAAGTGTGAAACGTTATGCACCGTTCGTCCCTCCATCCAACTGGGCCCACCAAATCCCACTAACGTCAGTTAACTAAGGTTTTTAAAGGGGTATATCCGTCATTTCCCTAGCAACATAGTTATGCAATTCTATGAACAAGGACGAACGGTGTAATTTACTCTAATAAAAACAAAATCATAAACACATCCTAACCTTACCCACATGTTCCATCGTTTTCTTCTATCTGTCTTTCCTCCTCTCTCTCTTTGAATCACACACAGAAACATCAAAGTAGATGTTTCTTCCTCCTTTTTGAAGGTCAACCAATCTTCCATCATTTTCACCATCTCCCTAAGGAAACCTACCACCATAGCCGTCACGAGGTGACATGAGACGTAGTTGTGATAAAAGGGACGTGAGCCAAGAAGGGTGTCACACTACAACCAAGAAGATAAAAAGAACACAAGACTTCCTTAATGTACATCTATAAATGGAATCGAGTTTTGACCTGTGTTCATTCACATCTCACACACAATCACCAAAAATTAGGGTTTTCAAAGATTAATGGTTTTCAAAATTAAGAGAGGAGTTTTGTTAATTGAGGTGTTAGAGGCGTAATTTGAGTTCCAACTGTATCAAATTCAAAGGATTCGTGTGCTAATTGGAGTTTTTCTTGTTCGGTTCATCCAATCTAACCTATCTCCCATTATCCTCTACTCACCATCACTTCCACAAATCTTGAAATTAAAAGTAAAAACTATTACAAGACTCGAAACATAAACGGAAAACAACTCAAGATCTCAGTTGGGTGCACCATTGGTTATAATTGTTAACTATTTCTTTTATGTGTCACCTTAACATCATCGATCTATTATTTTTTGAAGCAATGCTTCAATTAAATATCTGAATCTTTAAAGAATGAACAAAACAACTGTTTCATTCAATCTTTTATTCGGTTATACACACAAAAAATAAGGGATAGAAACAACAAGTTGATCTCAGATTATTTTTTTGGTAATCATACTTGTCCAAAGACATAAACCAAAAAAGATAAAGTTATCACAGATCCATGAGAAGATTTACATTTTCTTTGATGATATCCGAAATTAAAGAAAGATTTATAACAATAGTGTTATTATCTTACTTTTTTGTTTAATATACACAAATTCAATTTAACTACAACCAAACCTACCTTAGACCTTGATATTCAAGACCTTGAAGCCTTTAAATTAAAAACGCCACCCACGAGTCCTCTTGATATCTAAGTGTGGTGGCCGCAAATGGTATCAAGATCTAAGGGTTGTGTTAATTGTTTGTGAATATGGATGCTAGATGACGGATTTGATTGTTGGGTGTTGAAAGCATGCATAATTATTGGTGGGTGAGATGAAGTTATCGTTATTAGGGTTAATAAAAATAAAAGTGGAGTGATAAGGGTGTGATTTATACGGGTGTGGTTAGGGTTTGTATTGGGACATGTGAATGATTTACCCGGTTTGTGTTACTATTTTAAATTACTATTTTACCCTCGTGGGTTAAGTGAGTTAACTGACGTTAGTGGGATTTGGTGGGCCCAGTTGGATGGAGGGACGAACGGTGCATAACGTTTCACACTTAAGGACGAACGGTGCAACTTTTTTGGTCAAAGGACGAAACCCTGCGGTCAACGCAAACCACAAGGACGAACAGTGTAATTTACTCTTGTTTTAATATTATCTACAAGAATATGAAAAGTATCAGATCTATATGTGGTCGATTTTGTGGAAACTTTGTACAAAAGTTTATCATTTATACACTTACTAACCCAAGTTTAACATATAGGTTCTTATAACTTGTTTTAAATATTTTTGTACATCATGATCCAACATAGTAACTATATATATAGCATGAAATAGTTAAGATTATGAATAATAAAAATGAGATGATGGTGGTGATAAGTTGCTTACAACTTTTGGCTTTCAATAAGAAAGGAGTAACTAGTAAGGATCGGACTTTGATTGATCACTTAAGACTTCGGATTGAGCTAGCTTTCTACACCTTGGCACCCTTGCAATCTTGAAGAGTTGGTGATGAAGTAATAAGTGACTTGAGTGGATTTAAACTCAAGAAAATCACTTAAACTTGCTACAGATTTGATGTAGTAGATTGATCTTTGGAACTTCCTTGCATAAACTTGGAGTTTATAGATCAAATGATGGAAGATGTGTATGATTTGTGATATGAACGACCAAGAACAGAATATGAGGGTTCTTAGGATGCATTTTACTTTCTATTTATAGGAGCGTAAGTTTGGTTAACCTTATATTGGGTTAATTATTAACCAGGTTAAGTTAGGACACTTGTAATGATCTAAATGAACCATGATTAGGATGATGCCACAAATATGATGACTCCCCCCCTTAGGTCGGCCATGAAGTGATGATAAGGCTTAGATGATAAGTCTTGGTCTTATCTTGAGTTTAGAGTAAGTTTTGGTTCCGTTAAATGCCAACCGTAAGTTGTTAAGCCATAAAACGTAAAACCGGGTATCGTAAAAATACGAAACTTATAGGAATGATGAGACTCATCATTATACTTCATATAAAAACATAAAATGGGTGATAAGTTGTAACACCCCCGAAAATCTTAATGACAGCGGAAGACTAATTCGGGTGTTACTTGAATGGAGATCATAGTCAATAATTATAGAAAACGACTCGAAAGAGACGTTTTATTAAAATAGTTATCATTCATTGAAAACTCATAGTTTGTTACAAAATATTGTAAATAGATCAAGTGTTTTTCCCAAAAGAAAGATCATGAGTTTGAAAGAAATGATAACTTTTATGTTTTACACCACCGATAAGCCTTGCCATGCCCGTTCCGCACCTTGGTCATAATCTTCACCGATTACCGAGATAACATGCTTAAAAGGTCAACAAAATGTTGAGTGAAGTCCATAGGTTTAAAATAAGTTGAACACAAGTATAAGATCATGATCATTGTAAACTAACAATATCATAAGAAAATATCACGATTATTATACACTAAGCTCATGAAACCAAGACTGTTGCATACACCGAATTACCAGTGTACGTAAGCATGCCCCAAAGGAGGTAATAGCCAATTACCTAAAGAAATTGATATGGTGCGCCCGGTTATTTCTCTATAACCGAAACGGGTTCGTTAATCCCATAGTACTATTCACGATATCTACGCTCACTCGCGGTGACTAATGGTTCATGATCGTGGGACTTGTGGCTAACAACTTAGGCAAGTACCAATAATCAAGAGGATCAAGCATTTATGAAAAACCTTGTGTTCTAGTTTAGAGCATGTATCTCCTCATGGGGTTTATAAAAATAAAGTAAAAGCGAGGCTATGAACTCACTTGATGATAATGCACACGCACAAAAAGATCAAGCACAATGTAGCGGAGGTTCCAACTCGAAACCTAAAATGATGAGATGGCGAGTCTCGAAGAAATGAGCATTTTGGTTCGCGACCAAAATAATAGAGCATTGAATATTCTTATTCAATAGATCATTAGATTGTCCAATCCAATAGTGTGCGATCGTGATTAACGTTTTAAGTTAATTTACATGCTACATTGTCTTAACTAGTGATCCTCACTTACGCATAAGTGAAATGTTCCCCCGTTGTGATCTTAGTAAATTCGTTGGGTATTTTAACGTATTTAGATCCCTCGAGTGTTTTATCAAAATAAGTATATTTTTACATATACTTAGTTATTTTCTAATATATATTTACATATATATTTATACATGAAATAAGTTTATCATTATTCGAAAATATTACGCTCATGTGATCAAAAATACTCATTTTTACGAGGCTATTATGAAATCATAAGTTTTGCTAAACTTTTTCTAAATTTACACTTTTTACCCTCGAGTTACAAAAAGTACGAGTTTAGTCCCTCAAATTTGAGTAATTTACACTTTCTACCCAAAATGTATTTTATATCAAAACTTTCAGAAATGACATCTTTAACCCTTGGTAAAACGAATTTACAAAACAGCCCTCAAGTTATGTTTATACGCTTTAAACCTTTACTTTTCACACTTGTCACATTTAACCCAAAACTTATATTAATACTAGTTTGAGTTAATTACATATTCGATCCTTGTAGTTTCCATGCGCACATGCACACGTACAACTACACCTTTAACTTTCGTATTTGACAATTCTAGTCCCTAGACTTTCATAAGACACTTATTATACGTATAAAATGACCCTTATACTCTTTAAAGGTTACAGTTTTAACCCAAGCTTATTACATTTTTCAAATCAAGTCCTAAACATAGTTTTTATTCACGAAAACTTTGCAAAACATTCATAACTTATTTATAGCTTATACTTAGTGCTTATTGACTTATTTCCATTCTATTGGGCCGGGCTAGACCCTTATTGGACTCAGTTTGGGCTTATTGGGCTTCAAGCCCGTTTGGCTTCGCGTGAGTTGTATAGTAAACGAGGGGATGAGAAAGTCCTCGTATGGTTTCTAGATTAATCGTTAGTGTCATGTTTTTATGTTGGTGTGATCGTAAGGCACTATAAGCACAAGTGTAGATCAAGTTTAGCATTTCTCATTTCATACTCGTGTGTATATGAAGGACAATCAAGTTATTAGGTGCGCTTAACTTTACTAACGTGTGATATATGTTCATATGCTAAAGAGAGTGAGTTAAGAGAACTTACTACACTCTTAAAGAGTGGTAGCGACGTGTGAGCAAGTTTAGACAACCAAGAGAACCCGTGTTCTCCTTATAACACTTATTCGATTATGTTTACCCCAAAGCGTTTCTAGTTTCCTTGTATAAGCAACAATCTTCCCTTATAAGACCCAATGCTTCTCGTTTTCCCTACTATTTCTCTCGAATCTAGTTACCACGATTAGGCGAATTATATAAAATATGTGTGTGTTTGAATGGGTTGTAAGTGGTAAGATGAAGGGTGTGTATGTTGGTTGTGTGTTTTAAAGGAAAATAAGCATGGCTCCTAATATTTCTTTAATCCTAGGTTACTTGGTCTTAGGCAACATTAGACATGTGACCCTTTGAATTTGGTCTTAGTTGGTTTGAGGCGTGGGAGGATGGCGGTAGGTCTCGAGGGCATGCAAGCCTAGTCCCATCCAAGTTTTGCAAGTAAACACTATATCCATTGGTCCCTAAAGTCAAAGCATGGTCAAGTCATATTAGGCTATTTTAATACTTGTTTAGGGTGGCCTAATGGGTGGCTTTGTCTCTCTTGTTCACTCTCACACGACAACACAAAGATCAAAGGAATATGCTTTTTGATTTTAGTTTGACACATTTGTTAGTTTGGTTTGTGTTGGTCCTTGGCTCTCGGCGTGTTTCACAAAAGAAATGAAAGACAAAAATTTACTAAAGAGTTTGTGTTGAGTGGTGTTGGGCTCGGTAAAGGGACGAGGCCCACGACATTTTTGTGAGGTTTGGGCTTGGTGAGATAGACGTGTACAAGGACTAAGCCCAAGAGAATTACCTATGTGTTGGGCTCGAGTAGTTAACGAGGCCCAAGTAAAATAGTATGGCTTGATCCGGTCATAAGGCCCATTAACGAGTTGGGTTGGGTTACGAGGTGGTATAAAGTCCAATGAGTTCCGAGGCCCAATATGAATTTGAATATATTCTCGTTACAATTTAATTCGTATTTGTATAAATTTTCACGTATTAATTCGTATTTTAAGATTATCAAGATCGGGGAATTTTATTACGATCACAACGGTATCTTTATGAGCGCTCAATTGCGTTGATCATGCATATGCCAAATTATATGCAAATGTGATGTTTAGAAAATTTCATGACGAAATAGATCGTGTTAAATTCACGATTAAAGCGTTAAGTACATTGAAATTTTCCGGAGCTTCACAGTACCTACCCTTAAGAGAACTGCGTCCATGATTAAACTCGCAGAGGTCATGGGTGATCTAGATGAGCGGTGGGGATACTTGGAGCGCATTACATCCTCGCTCCCGGTGAACTCCGCGACTCGTTTCTTATGATTCCATCGAACTTTAACGATAGGAATGCGGCTTTGATTAAGCCTCTTAACTTCTCGTCCATGATCTCGATGGGTTCTTCGACAAAGCTAAGTTTGTCATTGAAATGGATGTCCTTGAGTGGTACGACTAGAGTTTCATCCGAAAGACACTTCTTAAGATTTGAGACATGGAGCGTGTCATGTACTCGGCTAAGTTCTTGGGAAGATCAAGTTTATATGCCCCTGGACCAATTCTTTGAAGAATTTTGAATGGTCCGACGTATCGAGGTTTGAGCTTTCCTCGTTTTCCAAATCGACCATCCCTTTCGGTGATACTTTGAGCATTACGGTCTCCGACTTGGAATTCCATTGGTTTTCTTGAACATCTGCGTAGCTCTTTTGTCTATCTCGGTGATTGCAATCTTTGCGAATTTGCATTATCTTTCTGTTGTCTCTTGGACAATTTCGGGGCTGTAAGTTGTACTTCTCAACTTCCGCCTAAGAACCTGGCGATCGGCATTTTCTTCCATAGAGTGCTTCAAAAGGAGCGACTTTAATCTTTGGCGTGATAAGCTGTTATTGTAAGAGAATTCACCGAGGTAAGTGCTTATCCCATCCTTTTCGAAATCAATCACATGCTCTTAGCATGTCTTCCATAGTTGGATCGTTCTTTCACTTTGTCCATCCGTTTGAGGATGGTACGCGGTACTCATATCTAAGTTGGTACCTATGGCTCTTTGAAGCGTTTGCCAAAATCTTGAGGTGAATCGGCTATCACGGTCGATATGATAGAGATTGGTACACCGTGGCGAGAAACAATCTCTTTGATGTACGTCTAGCGAGTGTAATCATCTCGTCGTTCTCCTTGATTGGCAAGAAATGGCGGACTTTGTAAGGCGGTCTACAATAACCCAAATGGTGTCAAAACCATTAGAAGTTTTTGGCAACTTTGTGATGAAGTCCATTGTGATTCTTTCCCATTTCCACATAGGAAGTTACGGTTGAGTTAGCAATCAGGATGGCTTTTGATGTTCAAACTTTAACTTTCAAGCATGTCAAACATTTATTGGCGTATCTGACGATATCGACCTTCATATTAGGCCACCAATACAAAAGCTTTAGATCTTGATATATCTTGTTGGGACCAGGATGTATGGAATACTTGATTTATGTGATTCATGCATGATGAGTTCTCGGATACCTCCAAAGAGTGGAATCCAACTTGATTCTTGAAACATAGCGTTCGTCCGATCTCTTCACAAATCCATTCTCATTCTCCGGCATGCCATAAATCTTCTCATTCGGCATATTTTCTTCCTTAAGGGCTTCGATTCGAGCTTCAAGAATTTTCGATGGTAGGGGTGAATTGATTACCATTCCTAATGATCTCACTCTAAGTGGCTTAGGCGATCTTTTACGCTTTCAAGGCATCGGCAACAACGTTTGCCTTTCCGGATGATAACGGATCTCGCAGTCATAATCACTAAGCAATTCGAGCCGCCGACGTTGACACATATTCAATTCCTTTGATCTAAGATGTGTTGAAGACTTTTGTGATCGATGTACACTATACATTTGGTTCCGTCTGAGATAATGTCTCCATAATTTGAGTGCAAATACCACGGCGCCAAGTTCTAGATCGTGAGTAGTATAATTCTTCTCATGAGTTTTGAGTTGTCGTGACGCATAAGCAATCACCTTGTTCCTTTGCATGAGAACGGCGCCTAAACCCATGTGTGAAGCATCACAATATACTACAAAATCTTGGCTCCTTTCGGTAGTGCCAAGATAGGTGCTTATAAAGTTTGTTCTTTAGGAGTTGAAAAGCGATTCTTGATCGTCTCCCATTCGAATTTCTTCGTTTTCGGGTTAACTCGGTCAATGGTTTAGCTATTTTCGAGAAACCTTCGATGAATCTTCGATAATAACCGACAAGTCCCAAGAATTGGCGAATTTCGGTGGGGTTAGTGGCATGCGGCCAATTCTTATGATTCGATCTTTCGGGATCCACATGGATTCCTTCACTTGTCGATCACATGACCAAGAAATTGGGTGTCTCAATCCAAAAGTCACACTTGGAAAACTTTGCATACAATTTTCATCCTTGAGTAACTTCGGACGGTCTTCAAATGTTCGCATGTTCTTCTTTATTACGAGTAGATAAGAATATCGTCGATGAACACAATGACGAATTTATCCAGATATGGTTTGCGAGACTCTATTCATGAGGTCCATAACAAGCAGTGCATTAGTTAAACCGAATGGCATTACTTGGAATTCATAATGGCCATATCGAGTTCTAAATGCGGTCTTGGGTATATCTTCTTCTCTTACCCGTGAATCGATGATATCGGATCTTAAATCAATCTTGAGTATACACTCGAGCCTTGTAACCGATCAAACAGATCATCGATTCTTGGTAAGGGATAGCGGTTCTTGATTGTGAGCTTGTTCAATTCTCTATAATCGATACACATCCGGAATGATCCATCTTTCTTCTTAACGAATAAAACGGTGCTCCCGGGGTGAGGAACTTGGTCTAATGAATCCTTTCTCGGATAGCTCTTCTAGTTGTTTGGATAACTCTTGCATTTCGAGGGCTAAGCGATGCGGTGCTCGTGCTACTGGGAGTAGCTCCGGGAATAAGATCGATTTGAAATTCGACTTGTCGGCGGTGGGAGTCCGAGCAAGTCTTCCGAAACACCTCGGAAAATTCCTTGATTACGGTACATCCTCTAGTCGTTTCTCTTCCGACTTCTTTTCCGTTACTTGAGCTAAGAAGGCATAACATCCTTTTCCATGTACTTTATTGATTTCGCACGGGATATGATACTTAAGTACTTTTTACTTTGATCTCCTTGGATGACTAAGGTTTCACCGTTGATCGGGATATGAATGGTTTCTCGTCACAAACAATCCTAGCACGGTGTTTGGACAACCAATCCATGCCAATTACGACATCGAAACTTCCAAGTTTGATTAGCAAAAGATCTATGAGGAGCGAGTGATCTTGTAATAGAATAGGACAATTACGGATTACGGTGTTGGTTCTATTATTTTCCCATCGGCAAGTTCTATCTCATAAGTTGTATCTAAGGCGATTGGGGATATTTTAAGTAATGGTGCAAAGTAGTAGATACAAAACTCTTATCGGCTCCCGAATCAAACAAGATTTTTGCGAATGATTGTTAAGAGAATACGTACCGTCACAATGTCGGGGTTCAACGGTGCATCTCCATCTCCTAGCATGTACACTCTTGCACGCGCATTGTTTGTTTGAACGACATTTAACTTTGGGAATTGACTCTTGAAATGACCGGTTCTCCACATCCATAGCATTCATGTTTGTCACGGTGTTGCCTCTTCCGTGGTTTCGGCAATGCTTACCTTGATGACCTACCTTGTTGCACTTATCGCACTTCACGGTACAAGGTCCGAATGGTGCATCAAACATCTCATTACATCGGGATGTGGTCCTACATACCCTTTTCCAAAGTGGGTGCAAGATAAGCCCTTGCGGCTTCTTGCCTTCGGTTTTGCCGATTGTGATGTTGGTTTCATTGCGGTGATATTGGTTGTTGTTGTTCCGATTGTTGTTGTTGGGTGATGGTGGTTGGAATTTGAGGTTTTCCGATCATTAAACTTTCTTTTGTTGTCACTTGAGCCTTGTGCATTTGCAAGCTTTAGTATTGGTTCCATAAGGCGGTGGGATACAATGACAACTTCTTCAACCGTTTTGGATTGAGCGATGACATCTCCTTCGATGCTTGAGGTAAACCTCCGATCAAAGCTTCCAAAAGCTTTTCATTGGTGGGAAACAAATGAGGACATAGAGCTCTCACTCATGGAATCTCTTGAAGTATGTCTTGAGATCATTACCTTTAGCGACCAAGTGGTAATACTCATCTTGAGTTTCTTGATCTTAGTTCTCGCAACATCTTGTTTCATTATGATTGTTTCAGATCGACCATGAAATCTTACAAGCTTCTTCCATTCCAATTGGTTGAGCATGGCCTTTCCACCAAGATAACGCATCTTCTAACAAAGTTCGATCATAAACTTGACTTTGCAATCATTTGTGCGATCACTTAGCGAAATACCGTCTCGGTTCTCTCAAACCAATGAAGTAAACCAATAGCACCTTGATTGCCCTTGAAGAATGTCGGCATTGCGGTTCATGAACTCTTTGTAATTACACTTGCGAGTTACGGTGGACTCACTTTGATTTGTTGGAGTGTTAGTTGCATTTGAGTTTGCCATTTCAACAAGACGTGCAACACGTGGCACGATTCTCTTCAAAGAATGCGGCGACTTGACCTCGCGTGTTGCTTGAGCGACACGCTCGGCTTGACCTCTCGAGCAATTCGGGGTTCTCGCCTTCTCTTGCAATTTTGGCTTCTCTTGCGATCTCACTTGCCTTGCGATCTCACCTCTTTGCAATCTCCGCTTGCCTTGCAATTCATTCACGTGCCTCTTGGGCAAGCGTTCGGCTTCAATGGCTGCCCGGCTTTAGCGATGTCGGCGACATGTTGTGCTATAGTGCGCTAACACTTTCGATGACCATTTTACGAATAGCTGCGGGAGTGATGGTGGATGAGGTAGCTTTCTTCTTGACCATTTTCTAAAATTTCCAAGAATAAATACCAAGATTAAGAAATTATCGATCGATGATAAAGCGATTTCATATTATACATATCATAATAGTCCGATTACCACTTTAAATTAATGATATGATATGAATATGATTTTCTCAACAATTCATAATATATGTATAAGGACATAAGGATCGGTTCGGCACACATCACCGAGGAATAATATCATAACATCAGAATATAAGAAATACAACCATAGGATACATGGAATACATCATTACATAGCATTGTTCACAACCATAGGTTACATCATCATAATTCTTGTTCCAAGGTTACAAACCAAAAAGATACAAGCCTTAATGCCTCATATGGCGGCTTTATGATACATACTAAGATAAAGATGACTAGGATTTACGCATCTCCGGCGCGTCATCCTCGACGACGACGAATCTCCTCAACCATGGTCGTCAAGTCTCGGATCTGCCGCTCACGGGCTCGATCTCTCGCCTCGAGGTCATCAATCCTCTCTTCCGAATAGCGGTGTGAGCATGAGCGGATGCAAGTTCGTGATGCGGACTCTCTCTCGACCTAAGGCGGTCTCTCAAAGTACTAGCATCTCGGATAGTAGTCTCCAATCTCGAGTCAATCGGTTAACGGCCTCTCGCCTCCACAATCGAGTACTCATCATATCAAACACAATCTCAATGGAGTAGCGACCTACCACGAGGTTTTCGACTTCTTCCTCCAAGCTCTCTATCCTAACTAGTGGAATCTCATCATAATGTGCCATGAGCTCATTCAACCGGTCTTCGTGTTGATAAGTCTCAGTAGCCAAGAGAGGATAGTGTGGTGTCTTGGTTCACCGCAATGAGTAGAAGCTCGAGCCGGTGCGAGTTGAGCTTTCTCCAAGTTCAAACGAACTAGGTGCTCCCTCTCTTCTCTCCAACGTCAAGTAAAGGTATCAAGAATGACCATCGCCTAGCACCGGATTTCTTCCTTGGTCCGGTCTCATTATCCACTGAGTAGGCATGTCGGGATCGAGATAGTGATGGTGGATAGCACTTGATGCAAAGCGGTAAAATTGGCTCACTAAAAGTGTCCAAAGGAGGTGATCTTGTAGGTGGTGATGAAACAGAACAGAGTAGTCGATGGTAGAACACGATGAAGTGGCGGTGGTGGTGAAGTAGTAGTAGGTGGAGCAGCAGTGGCGGTGATGACCGAGCGGGTGGTGGTGGTGGGTGATGGATGGCGATGGCATCACATGAGTCATAGTGGTGGGTCGCACATGCTTCCTAGCGGTGCGTTTGAAGGTCTTACCATTAGGATGCGATCTATAAGGTACTCCAAACGGCTCGGGCTCATGAGGCTTAAGAACACGAATCCACGTCGATTTGACGGATAGCTTGGGAAGATGATCCGAAGAATCGATGAAGCAGTCGGTGCTCTCGATGACTTGGATGATCCATCATCCACGGCAACATCTGAAGCGGTAGCCATTCTTTGCGACTCATAGTCTTGATCTAGGGTCATGGAAGCAAAAGCATTGTACTCTTGAGGATGGCGGTCATAGTTTGGAGCGATAGGAGTTCTGCAACTTCACCTTCCTCAAAAGGTTCGGGATTCAAACAAAGAGATCGGTATGACAGAGGCTGGGATGGTGGCATAGTGGCGATCGTAGAGGACATGGTATCATCCATCTCGGTGTCCGAGGACGAACAACTAGGTGGGATGAGACATGGTAATCGTAACAACCCATAAATTAATGTAAGTAAATGCCAAATAATATAATTATTTTAGTTAGCTACACATATTTGCCAAGCAAATCTCCATACCTAACTAAAATGAATGCAATTTACTTATGATCTAGTGATGCATGAATCCTAATGCATAGAGCGGTCACGGAAGGCGTAAGGCATTGGTGTAAAATAGTCCGCTTTTAAAAGTGCGGTTATAGTCCAAATGATTTTGAAAACTCTTTGGTTCTCTATAACCTTGGCTCGATGTTAATCAGAACACCCCGAAAATCTTAATGACAACGGAAGACTAATTCGGTGTTACTTGAATGGAGATCATAGTCAATAATTATAGAAAACGACTCGAAAGAGACGTTTTATTAAAATAGTTATCATTCATCGAAAACTCATAGTTTGTTACAAAATATTGTAAATAGATCAAGTGTTTTCCCAAAAGAAAGATCATGAGTTTGAAAGAAATGATAACTTTTATGTTTTACACCACCGGATAAGCCTTGCCATGCCCGTTCCGCACCTTGGTCATAATCTTCACCGATTACCGAGATAACATGCTTAAAAAGGTCAACAAAATGTTGAGTGAAGTCCATAGGTTTAAAATAAGTTGAACACAAGTATAAGATCATGATCATTGTAAACTAACAATATCATAAGAAAATATCACAGATTATTATGCGCTAAGCTCATGAAACCAAGACTCAACCGCACGAATTACCGTAAGGTATGCGTAAGTATGCCCCAAAGGAGGTAATAGCCAATTACCTAAAGAAATTCGATATGGTGCGCCCGGTTATTTCTCTATAACCAAACGGGTTCGTTAATCCCATAGTACTATTCACGATATCTCGTTCACTCGCGGTGACTAATGGTTCATGATCGGGGACTTGTGGCTAACAACTTAAGCGGTACCAATAATCAAGAGGATCAAGAATTTATGAAAAACCTTGTGTTCTAGTTTAGAGCATGTATCTCCTCACTGGGTTTATAAAAATAAAGTAAAAGCGAGGCTATGAACTCACCTTGATGATATTGCACACGCACAAAAAGATCAAGCACAATGTAGCGGAGGTTCCAACTCGAAACCTAAAATGATGAGATGGCGAGTCTCGAGAATGAGCATTTTGGTTCGCGACCAAAATAATAGAGCATTGAATATTCTTATTCAATAGATCATTGGATTGTCCAATCCAATAGTGTGCGATCGTGATTAACGTTTTAAGTTAATTTACATGCTACATTGTCTTAACTAGTGATCCTCACTTACGCATAAGTGAAATGTTCCCCGTTGTGATCTTAGTAAATTCGTTGGGTATTTTAACGTATTTAGATCCTCGAGTGTTTTATCAAAATAAGTATATTTTTACATATACTTAGTTATTTTCTAATATATATTTACATATATATTTATACATGAAATAAGTTTATTCATTATTCGAAAATATTACGCTCATGTGATCAAAAATACTCATTTTTACGAGGCTATTATGAAATCATAAGTTTTGCTAAACTTTTTCTAAATTTACACTTTTTACCCTCGAGTTACAAAAAGTACGAGTTTAGTCCCTCAAATTTGAGTAATTTACACTTTCTACCCAAAATGTATTTTATATCAAAACTTTCAGAAATGACATCTTTAACCCTTGGTAAAACTGAATTTACAAAAACAGCCCTCCAAGTTATGTTTATACGCTTTAAACCTTTACTTTTCACACTTGTCACATTTAACCCAAAACTTATATTAATACTAGTTTGAGTTAATTACATATTCGATCCTTGTAGTTTCCATGCGCACATGCACACGTACAACTACACCTTTAACTTTCATATTTGACAATTCTAGTCCCTAGACTTTCATAAAACACTTATTATACGTATAAAATGACCCTTATACTCTTTAAAGGTTACAGTTTTAACCCAAGCTTATTACATTTTGCAAATCAAGTCCTAAACATAGTTTTTATTCACGAAAACTTTGCAAAACATTCATAACTTATTTATAGCTTATACTTAGTGCTTATTGACTTATTTCCATTCTATTGGGTAGGGCTAGACCCTTATGGACTCGGTTTGGGCTTATTGGGCTTCAAGCCCGTTTGGCTTCGCGTGAGTTGTATAGTAAACGAGGGATGAGAAAGTCCTCGTATGGTTTCTAGATTAATCGTTAGTGTCATGTTTTTATGTTGGTGTGATCGTAAGGCACTATAAGCACAAGTGTAGATCAAGTTTAGCATTTTCATTTCATACTGTGTGTATATGAAGGACAATCAAGTTATTAGGTGCGCTTAACTTTACTAACGTGTGATATATGTTCATATGCTAAAGAGAGTGAGTTAAGAGAACTTACTACACTCTTAAAGAGTGGTAGCGACGATGTGAGCAAGTTTAGACAACCAAGAGAACCCGTGTTCTCCTTATAACACTTATTCGATTATGTTTACCCCAAGCGTTTCTAGTTTCCTTGTATAAGCAACAATCTTCCTTATAAGACCCAATGCTTCTCGTTTTTCCCTACTATTTCTCTCGAATCTAGTTACCACGTTAGGCTAATTATATAAAATATGTGTGTGTTTGAATGGAGTTGTAAGTGGTAAGATGAAGGGTGTGTATGTTGGTTGTGTGTTTTTAAAGGAAAATAAGCATGGCTCCTAATATTTCTTTAATCCTAGGTTACTTGGTCTTAGGCAACATTAGACATGTGACCCTTTGAATTTGGTCTTAGTTGGTTTGAGGCGTGGGAGGATGGCAGCCGGTCTCAAGGGCATGCAAGCCTAGTCCCATCCAAGTTTTGCAAGTAAACACTATATCCATTGGTCCCTAAAGTCAAAGCATGGTCAAGTCATATTAGGCTATTTTAATACTTGTTTAGGGTGGCCTAATGGGTGGCTTTGTCTCCTCTTGTTCACTCTCACACGACAACACAAAGATCAAAAGGGAATATGCTTTTTGATTTTAGTTTGACACATTTGTTAGTTTGGTTTGTGTTGGTCCTTGGCTCTCGATGTGTTTCACAAAAGAAATGAAAGACAAAAATTTACTAAAGAGTTTGTGTTGAGTGGTGTTGGGCTCGGTAAAGGGACGAGGCCCACGACATTTTTGTGAGGTTTGGGCTTGGTGAGATAGACGTGTACAAGGACTAAGCCCAAGAGAATTACCTATGTGTTGGGCTCGAGTAGTTAACGAGGCCCAAGTAAAATAGTATGGCTTGATCCGGTCATAAGGCCCATTAACGAGTTGGGTTGGGTTACGAGGTGGTATAAAGTCCAATGAGTTCCGAGGCCCAATACGAATTTGAATATATTCTCGTTACAATTTAATTCGTATTTGTATAAATTTTCACGTATTCGTTACGTATTTTAAGATTATCAAGATCGTGGGGAATTTTATTCTGATCACAACGGTATCTTTTATGAACGCTCAAGCTGCGTTGATCATGCATATGCCAAATTATATGCAAATGTGATGTTTAGAAAATTTCATGACGAAATAGATCGTGTTAAATTCCTGATTAAAGCGTTAAGTACATTGAAATTTTCCGGGAGCTTACATAAGTCTCATTGGATGCAAAAACGCTGCTTAAAGCTGGAAATACGAGTCAAAAACGCGTAATTCGCAGTTTATCTAAAAGAACAATTTTCGTGAAACGACCGTGAATTTATTTAGAGTAGACTAAAATTAGTCTAAAAGTGATATGAGATGTTAAAATGTGGTTTTCATCATACGCGGTATAACTTTACGCTTATTCGTGAAGTTTAAAAGTTACGCGATTTAAGCAAAAATGTAGAACGTCAAGGTTAATTCCGTTATGGTCAAAGGAGGAGGAAATATGTTTGACTTTTCCAAAAATGTAAAAGTGTCAAAACATATTAGAAACACAAAGCGAGAATCGTTAAGCACGGATGTAAGTAGAATTGTTTAAAACGTAAGTTTAGTTTCGATTCGTATGAGGGTTTATTTGGTAACATAAAATAAATCTTAAAATTCTCAAATTAATCATGGGTGATCTAAAATTTATCCGATGCGAGGAAAATTGATGAGTTAATTTTCGTTATGCTGCGATGATGTTTAAATGGTGTACCGTCCAAACGAAACTTTAAAACGATGTTTTCTTAATAACTCTTGCGAAAATGATCTAACGATTGTCGAACTCTCAGGTCATTACTAAAATAATTTATCTTACAAGAATATGAAATAAAAATTTTACGGGATGAATAGTGAAAGTGAATAGTAAATTCTCGAAAATGAAAAGTAACCTAAAAATGCGGGTGGTTACACACATAAAGGGATAATAATCAAGGAACATGAATTAAGGCATAAATAATTTCATAACTAGGCTAACACATAAAGTGTTTAGTCTTTCATACTAGAAAGTACATAATTAAGAATGTTCATAATCAAAGAATTAGTAA